>CAUYON010119198.1:0-56298 GCA_963573935.1 Arctocebus calabarensis
TTCCCTCTCTCTGCTCTTCCTTTCCTCACCCCTCCCTCCTTCTTTCTCTCTCTGCTCTCCCCTTCCCTCACCCCCACCATGTCATTAATTGTCATTAATTGTCCTCATATCAAAATAGAGTACATGGGATTCATGCTTCTCTATTCTTGTGATGCTTTACTAAGAATAATAATGTGTTCCACTTGCATCCAGGTTAATACAAAGGCTGTAAAGTCTCCATTTTTTTTTAATGGCTGAATAGTATTCCATAGTGTACATATACCACAGTTTGTTATTCCTTTCCTGAGTTGGTAGGCATTTAGTTTTTTGAAGTTTTTATCAAGTCGTACAATGCTCAGGAGAAAAGAAACAAACAAAAAATATTGTGAACATAAAGACTTTTCTTAGCGGCACAACTCTTGAGAGTGGAACACAATTACAAGAGAGACTGTACTTAACAAATGCGATCAGTATAAGCTAGTACTTTATACCCTTAATGAATCCCTAACAATTAAAAAAGAAAGAGAGAACTAAAGAAAGAAACAGAAGGAAGGAGGGAGGCGGGGGGGGAAGAAAGAAAGAAGAATGTGGAAAAGATCTTTAGTAGACTACTGCTAAAACTGGTTTCCTTCACACTTAAAAAATATTTCAGTGTTTAATTCCATCACCTTTGTTCTTACCTCCTTCTTTTTTGTCACTTGAAAAACTTTCAATCACAATACAAAATAACAATTATTTGAATCAGAGGAAATAAGGATTTAATTGGATCATACAGAGCTTGAAAGTCCAAAAATTACTATTGCAGTATTTGGATGCTTTCCAGGATATGGGAAATAAAAGGAATGGCATCATTTTCAAATCATTAAAATAGAAAAGATCACCTAACATTTCAAAAGCAGTTGAGAGATAAAAATGAAATAAAAGGCTTCCCAATATAACCTTAACTCATGTGAATTTTTTCTATTTTAAATTATTTTGTAAATTGACAACTTATAATTAGATATTTATGGCATATAAAGTGAAGATATGATTCCTAAACATAATGTGGAATAGTTAAATCATGCTAAATAACATCCATCATTTCAGATACTTATCATTTTTTACTGAGAATATTTGAAATGTACTTGCCTAGCAATTTTGAGATGCACGATACATTTATTAAGTATATCACCACACTATGTAATACATTAAAAAAAACCTTATTCCTCCTGTAAAATTGAGATTTTGTACCCTTGACCATCAACTCCCCTTTGTCTCTACCCAATGGCCTTTGTAGCCACCATTCTACTCTCTCTGCTTTGACTGTTTTAGTTTCCGCATATAAGTGAGAACATATACTATTTGTCTTTATGTGCCTGGCTTTTTTCACTTAGCCCAACATTCTGTAATTTCATCTATGTAGTCACAATTAACAACATTTCCTTCTTTTATAAGGCTGACTAGTATTTCATTGTAAAAATATGCCACATTTTATTTATTAATTCTTCTGTTGATATATGGACACATAGGTTGATTCTGTCTCTTGGCTGCTGTGAACAACTTTGTAGTAAACATGGGAGTCAGACATCTTTAGCAAACTGATTTCACATCTTTCAAGCATATGTCCATAGGTGAAATTGATCATATGTTAATTACATTTTCAGTTTTTTGAGGAACCTTCCTATAATTGTCCATAATGTGTATGCCAATTTAAATTAGTAGGAACCAAGTGTTCCTTTCCTCCACATTGACACTGATACTTGTTATCTTTCTTCTATTTGATAATAGCCATCCCCAAAGGTGAAAAATAATGTCTCATTTTTAATTTGCATTTCCCTAACAATTAGCAATTTTTAGCACTTTGTCATGTGACAGTTGGCCATTTTATGTCTTCTTTTGAGAAATTCAGTCCCTTTACCCATTTCTTTTTTGTCTGGTGTCTTTTTATTGAGTTGAGACCCTCATATATAGAAATTAACCACTTACTGAATATATGGTTTGCAAATATCTTCTACCAATCTTTAGGTTGTCTATTCTCACCATTAATTGTTTCCTTTGCTATACAGAAGCTTTATAATAATAGTTTGATGTAATCCCATTTATCTATTTTCGCTTTTGTTGTCTGCACTTTTGGGGTTGAATCCTAACAAAATCTTGCTCAGACCAATGTTTATCCAAAGTTTTCTTTTACATGTTTTTCGTTACATTTAAGTCTTTAACTCATTTTGAGTTGATTTTCCTATATGGTGTAATGTAAGAGTTTAATTTTATTATTCTGCATTTAGGTATCCACTTTTCCCAACACCATTTATTGAAGAGACTATACTATTCCATTGTGTGTTACTGCCTTTGTTGAAAAACATTTGACTGCATATGCTCAAATTACTGAGCTCTATTATGTTCCTCTGGTAGAGGTGTTTGTTTATTTTTTTGCCAGTACCATGCTGTTTTCATTACTAAAGCATAGTGTGAATTCAGGTAGTGTATTATGTTCCTTTTGATCATTTGGTCTAAAGTTTTGTTAGATTCCAATATTTCCTTATTAATTTTCAGTCTAGATAATCTGCCCATTGTTGGATATAGGCATTTAAGTCCCCTACTATTATCATTATTTATATATTTATTTTTTGAGACCAAGTCTCACTCTGTTGCAATGAATAAAGTGTCATGACATCATCTTAGCTCACAACCTCAGACTCCTGGTTTCAAGTGATCCTCTTGCTTTAGCCTCCCAAGTAGCTGGGACTATAGGCACTTGTCACAATGCCTGGCTAATTTTTCTATTTTTAGTTGAGACAGGGTCTCACTCTTGCATGGGTTTGTCTTGAACTCCTAGCTCAAGTAATCTATCTCCCACCTTGGCATCTCAGACTGCTAGGATTACAGGTGTGAGCCACTGCAACCTGGCCCCTACTATCACTCCCTTCAGATCCTTTAATAATTATTTTATATATTTAGGTTTTCTGTTGGTGGGTGCATACATATTTACTGTTTTTATTTCCTTTTGATTACTTGACCCTTTTATCACTATATAATCACCTTATTGTCTCATTTTACAGTTTTGACTTAAAGTCTAGTTTGATATAACTACCCTTGCTCTTCTTTGGTTTCCATTTGAATGGAGCACCTTTTCCACCCTTCATGTGTCCCTAAAAGGGAGGTGAGTCTGTTTTAGGTAGAATACTGTTGGGGCTGTTTCTTTAATCCATTTAGTAACACTATGCTTTTTTATTACAGAATTTAACTTATTTACGTAAGGTATATTCAAGGTAATTTTTAACAAGTCATTGTTTTCTGTTTGTTTTATAGATAATTTTGTTTCTTTCTTACTTTCTTCCCCCAGGTGGTGTAGTCAGAGTTTCCCATAAGGTGAAACCAGAATGATCTCAGGAAGTTTCTCACAATACTAAAGAGACAATGACTGACTGTCTTTGGTTCTTCTTTCCTTCTGTAGAAATATGGGCCCAGTGAAATCCTCGTCTGGCTTTGTGCTGCTGAGGGGAGGAGGATGAGTGGTGCAGTTGAAATTAGATCATTATTCTTACTATTGTATTTCAGTTTTCATTTAGTTCTGCGAACCACACAGGTGTCTCACATTTTTTCTAAACATTGGTATTTTCACAGAGATGTCCTAGTCTGTGAATAGTTTCTAGTAGAACTTCCTGTGGTGTAGAGTGGAGTTTGAGACTTTCTATTCCTCAATCTTGCTCATGTTACTCCCCTAATAATATTTTTTGAATTTTTTTACCATATGTAGTCAGTGTCATTAAATACAAATGACATTTCAAAAGTATTACAATAGATGTTACACCTAGATTATCTTTATTTACTACATTCAAAGGATACTTGAAAACATGTTAAATTAACTTTAATCACTGTCTACTGTACTCACAATCTAAATTACTAGTGCTAAGCAAAGAAAAATGAAAAATAAATGATGTTAAAATGACTTCTAATTAAACTAATAGGTTTCAGCTGTGTCCCTATTAGCATTGAGTCAAGAGAAAACAATGTATGTAAAATATTCTGAATAAAACTTTTTGAACATAAAAGACTTCCATTTACATCAACTACTTAAATTAATTGCAGAATGTAAATTCCATGTACTATTTGCATTAACTGCACATTTGCTCCTGGGAGTGATTGAAGGCGATAAATTATAATTCCAGGAGTGACTGAAGGTGATAAATTATAATTCTATTATCAGATAACTTATTAGAAAGAATGCTAGACTAAAAATGAGACTGCCACTGGTTTTCCTTTCCTCCTGTAGAAATCATGGATTCAGCTTCTTCTATTAATTAGCTATGTGATTCATTCAGTCATCCTTTAGAATTCTGTATTATCTACTCATCCATTGTTTACACATACCTGCAATTTTTAGTATAGAGATTATATGTTTACAATATATTCTTCTGGGCTCGGCATTTGTGGCTCAACGGGCTAAAATGCCAGCCACGTACACCTGAGCTCCGAGGTTCGAATCCAACCCGGGCCCACCAAAACAACAATGGTGGCTGCAATCTAAAAATGGCCGGGCGTTGTGGCGGGCACCTGTAGTCCCAGCTACTTGGAAGGCGGAGGCAGGAGACTCACTTGAGCCCAGGAATTGGAGGTTGTTGTGAGCTGTGATGCCAGCAACCCAGGTAAGCTTGAGGCTCTGTCTCAAAAAATAAAAATAAAAATAAATTAAAAAATAAAATATATTCTTCTATATTAAGATATAATTATTATTACACACACTACAAACGTTCATCAAAGTACACTACTTCTTCCTAGGAACAGAGTAAATTATATTTCTTGTTTCCTTAGAAGTAGTGTGATGTCATGAGACTGAGTTTTAGATAATGGAATATGACCTGCTACGTTGTACACTAATAAAATCCTTTACTTTTGGGCTGGTTGGCATGGAGATGACCACAATGACCTAACAAAGCACATGTTAAAGATTGTATAAAGGAGGATCTCCTTATCAAACTGTTCTCCCATCTAAGATTATGACCTGAATGAGAAATTTATATTGTGACCAGTCACTGAAATTTCCAGGATTTTTATTGTAATAAAAAGCACTACCTTAGCCAGTACAAAAATAATGAATGCACAGTATATTGTGTCACAGTAGGCTGAGGATGACATTCACTGGGTCAGATAGTGAAGAACGTTCAGCTATATAGCTGGATTTCAGAAATGTGAGGAAGAACTCAGGGTCTACTACAGATCAGGAATCATACCATCTTCCGGATAGAAGATAGCATGCTCTTATAGAAATAAACCAGGAGCTACATAAATCACTTGTGATACGCCACCGACTTTGTAGGCTTGACCTTAGGTAGTATAGATTCTAAGCCATGTCAGAGTACTACAGTCATGGTAGAGGTGGATCATCTATACTATTTGAGTTAAGCTATACGTAATACCTCTTGTATACATTACCATTTGTTGTCTCTTGATATTTATTAACATATTCATTCTAAATTACAACTTGATTCAGGTATTGTGAAATATATCAAGGAAAAGACTCATGGCCATCATGTCTTATTTTCATAAATTCCTTGTGATACCTCATATTCATGTCTTAGAAAAAATGTAAATTTCTAGACATGGGAAGAAAATTTATAGAACAACAAAGCAAAGAAACTGACTAAAGTGAAATATTTTATGACTAGATAATGGAGGAACTTAACACCCAAGTTAGAAACCTTGTAGAAGCTTTCTTTTAAAAGCTTACTCTGCTAACACGTATTCTCCACTTTGTATTAACCACTGACCCAGAATTGTTCTATATACTAGGATGGGACTATATTCTCTGCTCTCATAGATGTTACATGCTACTAAGATATTGATAGTGGCACATAAAAGTTTGGTAAATACTATGATGTGTTATGTTCTGGATGGTCTGGAAATACATAAGAGCATCTCCTAAATAATACACACATTTTATAATTTACTTGTTACTTCTCAGGTACTTTTGTCAGTTATGCACACCATTTTGTGCTTCACAAAATATTAGTCATTTAGTCTTTCCCAACATCCCTATTAAGTGACTTTTATTGCCATACTTTATAGGAGTGTAAAATAAAGAATAGAGAAACCTTTTTTGGCTTTCTAAAGGCCTTGCAGTTAGTGAAGCAGCAGAGCTGAGATTCAAACACAGAACTCTTAGGTCCAAAGTCAAAACTACAGAGCTAGGGATGGCAAACCAGTAGAGGCAGCCTGAGACATTACTTTGAAGATGTTGAAAGGTTCAGTGGGGAAGAGTGCTGTGATTAACTACGAATGTCTGTTATTGGTGTGGAATGGAAATAACAGCCAAAATACCACTGCAAACATTATATTGGTCTCATGCTCACAGGACACAAAGAAAATGTGGGGATAAAGAGGGTGAGAAGTAGAATAGAATACGTACAATGCCTAAAACATGTGGGAATAAGAGAGCAAAGCTGAACTCTGGTTCAATGAGATGCTTACTTTAAATTTTTTCCTTTGTTTTAACACAAAGAATTTTTGTTTGTTAGTGATAGGGCTAACAACAAACCTCACCCAGAAGACAAATATCACAGCTAGACTGGCCTGCCACTAAAAGACAAATCTAATCTGTTGGTATCATCTCAATGCAAGCTTTTGTTCCCTCATAGAACACAAAAAGGGGGAAATACAAATCTGCTTTCTAAAGAAAGGTAAAAAAAATTAAAAAAAAAACCCTTCAAATTTATAATTTAAATTCCTTTGGAATAAAAATGTCAAGGAAATTTTTAAATTTACAGTTTAAAGTGAAGTGTTAGTTTCTTCGCTCACTGTAAATAGAATCAGTACATCCTTGATAAGAATGCATACTTCCCTAGCCAAGGGCAAGTATTGCAGGCAGAACAACATGAGATGGAGTGAGTATTCATCATGCCTCTGCAAAATGAGGCTATCATAAACAGATACATTATAGTCACTTGCTTTTAAAAAATAGGAATTCCTAAACCTTATCACATTTGTACTCAGGTCATCATTTTATTTATATATAGCACATGTGTAGGGATTACAAAAGAGTATCTCTAAACTTCATAAAGATGACATTTTTCTCTCAATTCTAAGATATTTTTTGTGTTTGTGTTTTTGTTTTTGAGACAGATCCTTCTCTGTAGCCTAAGGTTTGAGTATAATAGTGCCAGCATAGCTTAATGCAACCTCAGACTCCTGGGCTCAAGACATCTTCCAGCCTCATCCTCCCAAGTACCTGGGACTACAGGTATATATCACCAAGCTTGACTAACTTACTTTCTTTCTTTCTTTCCTTCTCTCTCTCTCTTTTTTTTTTTTTTTAGAGATGGGGTCTCATTACATTTTCAGGCTGGTCTTAAACTTCTGGGCCACCTCGGCCTCCCAAAGTACTAGGATCCAGGCATGATCCCCTGCACCTAGCCCAACTTGTATAATTTTAGACTATCTTAGAAATATTTTAATTTTAGTAAATAAATAAATAAAATGAAACAAATGCTAGTCAATCCTACCATGAATCAAGCACAGAGCTAGTTATGATGGCAAACATAGACTCAACAGAATTTTATTTTCAGTGCAAATAAAGTGCAGTCATCATATATTCCTGAGGGTACTATAGAAGGGATTATACATTTGACCAAGATTCTTAATCATGATATACTGTGTTGTTAGTGTACAAAAGTTTTTAATCACATTATGCAGGAAATAAAGACAAAGCTGGGAGTTTGCTGTCAGCATAATGAAAACTATATCTAATCAAAGCCAAACATGTGACTGCTTCTATTTGTCTAATTCTGTCAGACATGTAAGTTTCACTTCTCAAGGGGTGACATGGTTGCTTGTAAACTATCTAGAAGGCCAATAGAGAAACATGGTAGTGTAACATGAAAATTTCTTATCCCACTGTGATTCTTTGAGGAGAAGACAATAATATCTGATTTATTTTTTTATAAATGTTTATCTAGTGCAGGGCTCAGATAAAGGAATAAATATTCAATAATTCAATAATATTCAATAAATTTCAAAAATTAATAAATCTTTCTGGGTAATAAGCTATTACTTTCATAACTACTTAAGAAATCTTATAATAACTTTCATAGTACATGATAGGAGTTTCTCTCTTACTTCTTTTAACCATTATCACTTTTATAATTGCTAATCTAGTAAGGAGCAAATATTCCTATTAAATCCTCCAAAATCTATTTCTAAAACTTTGACTCAATAAATTATAAGTGAAGAAATCAGAATGTGCATTCTTAGAAAAAAATAGGGGTAATTTTTATTATAAATGTATCTTTGATATTATAAACAACTTCAGGCAATCTTATAAAAGAATTTCAAAAGGGTTTCAGAAAAAAGAAACAGTTTTACGCAAGTATGAGAATCTGAATCTTTACTCTTCTACTACAATACATTTTAATCCTCTAAATAAGTATATGCATGTTTCTGTCTGCCCTTTTTTTTTTTTCCATGTAAGCATTCAGGAGCCCCATTTATTAAATGTACACTCACCCCTTTCTCAAAATTCTTCTCCAATTTCCCCCTTTCCATGTGACAGTTATTTCATGTAGTTATTAGAAAGAAAATAATGATTTTGTTAACATTTGTTAATGTAAGCATGATTAGTAAGGTAATTTTACAAGAAGTACTTGTTCTTTTTTAGGATAGCTGCCTAGACAAGCATGTTTATGTCTAAATTGTAAAGTTTTAGGCATCATGGTAAGTAACATTGCACATGGCCCTATGAACATGATATATCTCCTCCTCCTGTGAGTTAATTTTATCTGATGTCTCAACAGACCTCTTATTACATGCTTTTAGTTTTCTATTAATTTTTTGAGAATATTAAAAATGAATTAATACTAAATATAAGGTCATTATGCATTGCATTAAAATGGATAAGTCAATCCTAGTGTCTATAAATATAATTTCAATTTAAAACCATTTAGTAATGAATTTTCTGTAAAACCCAGACACACAATGTACATATTTTTTAAATGTCTTTTTGAAATATGAGCATACCAATTTTCCTCAGCAAATGAACTTAGTTCACAGTTCATCCCTACTAAAAACAAAATCACTTAGACATTAGAAAAGATTAAGATTTAGAACTCTAGTCATGAAGTTAGTGTGCATACTTACCTTCTGATTACCTCTGTGCTGACTTGTGATGAAAGATGTACTTCATCAGTTATATGAAATAGTGTAAACATTTCTTTCCAGAACATATGTCACCTTTGTTTCTCACCATTATTTTATTTATTTGTTTATTTATTTATTTATTTATTTATTTATTTATTTTGAGATAGAGTCTCATTCTGTGGCCCAAGGTAGAGGGCACTGATGTCATGCCAACCTCAAACTTTTGGCCCTGAGCAATCCTCTTGCTTCATCCTCCCAAGTAGCAGGGACTATAGGTATCTACCATGATGCCCAGCTGGTATTTTAGTTTTAGTAGAGATGGGGGTCCCTCTCTTGCTCAGGCTGGTCTCAGCCTCCTGAGCTCAAGCAATGCACCTGTCTTGGCTTCCCAGAGTGCTAGGATTACAGGTGTGACCCACTGAACACAAACTGCTTCTCACCACTTTTAAGAAATTATTCCCCATAGATACTTTACTTTTTTCTTCCCTTAATTACATTTTGCTTCATCCTTTTCATATGTATAATTGTTCACTATTTGCCTGTGTACAAAGATCCTGTATTAATTAAGCTTGGGGAATAGTCACAGGAAAGCACATGTTAATTTCCATGCCTCTCGGGCATGTGTAGAATTGTGGACTTCAAGTTGTAAGTTATAGCTGAAACCATCCACAGGTTATCTAATCAATGCAAAGAGTGCATATCAGTGTTTCTTTAATCATGGAGTAAATTAGAATTGAATAGAGCAAGTCACAGGCAGACAGAAAGAGCATTTCATGCATAAGTGATTATTGTTCAGTGTAACTTTCGATTCCGTGTCTCTGGTTGTTTGTGTATGTGTGTGTGTGTGTGTGTGTGTCTAGTAGGTTGCCATGTGAAACATACCACTTGATCCGGATCACATTCAAAAAGTTTCAAAAGCCACTTTAATATAAGAAACGAGATCGAGTTACAGGTTTCATAATGGAGAAATCTACTCTACCATTACAGTGCAAAGTAGTACTTCCATTTTGCCATCCAATATAGTGACAATTAGCTTTCCCCTCCTGTGAGTTAACATACCATAACATAAGGTTTTGGGAGTTTATGAGACCAACTTCTTTATTCAGCTATTTTTATATTGATTTGTAGCCACATGCTACTCTTTAAAAACTTTAAACAAAAAGTATACCACTTTCTTCATTGCATTTATGAGCTGATCATAAAAATAAGAATATTTTAATTACAGTAGAAGCTGACCTCAATTTAATAGCTCACAAAATCAGCAACTTTATTTCATTGCTACATGGAATTTTTAGACAAGAGCAAAGACAGTCAAATAAAATTTTCAAATGAAGTAGGTTTAATAATATACATGGATTATCTCAATCCATAGTAATTATTCATGAGTCAGACCTAAGGATTAAGAATCCTTACCATAAATTTTCTCTGAAGAAGTTTAATTTACCAAAAATTCCATGTTGCATCTATATCAATCTGTAAGTGCAAATCAAGCACACAAAACAGATTTTCTTGGCAATCTCAAATAGCAAATCCATTTCCCCACCCAGCTGCTTCTCTATACAGCACTGAGTTTCCAGTGTTCTCCCGGGTTTTCCAATTAGGTATTAAATTTTGAAATGGCCCAAACTTGCTTCTATGGTGTGTCTTGTATAATTTCTTGTTTCTTTTTTTGATTCTCATTATGTTATTTCACTTGCATTATGTCCCCTTTTCTTTCTCCTTTCTGAGAAGATCTGTGTATCATTAAAGTCTCCTTTTCTTTTTCTGTCTCAAGGAGAGGTATTTCTATGTCATAGAATTCTCTAATATATGCATTACTTGCTCAGTCTTTAAATTCCTACCTTCTGTTAACATCTTCTCTTGTATCTCTTACTTGATTACAACTGCAAAGGAGCTATGTCCAAATAAGGTCACATTTAAAAGTATCATGGATTTAGACTTGAATGTATCTTGTATGTGCATCTATGTATATGAACATACCAATAATAATTGATTTTTGATGTAAAATAATGAACTCAAAATGTATATTTCTGATTATCATCATCAGTATTAAATAATCTAGGATATGTTTGTGGGAAGAATATACTGTTCTGTTGGTTTTTGTGTGTGTGCTTTAAGAAGTTTATGGTCATATTTTTTTCTCAAATAATGGCTACAAGTATCCAGAAATATAATTCACCTCATCATCAAACATCATGCTAAACATGGATTTTTCTTTTCTTATTTATTATTTATTTCAAATTAATATGAAGGTACAAAACACTAAGTTATATTGTTCTCATTTCCATTGTAAAGTTGCATTTTTAAAATAGCCCTTCACCCATGGGGCGTGTTATAGATCCTCACAATGTGCACACCTTCCTTCTGCCAATCATCATCATCTCTCCACCATCAACCTCCTGCCTCTTTCTACCCCTGTACTAGACTTTCTTTGTGTTTTATTGTTCCTATAAGCATGCATATTATTATGGATTTCATATTAGTATGGAATTGACTGGATATTTATTTTTCCATTCGTGAGATAATTTACTTAGAAGAATGTATTTCAACTCAATCCAGGTAAATGTAAAAGATATAAAGTTTCCATGTTTTGTAATGGCTGAACAGCAGACCATATACATATACCACAGTTTGTTGATCCATTCTTGGGTTGATGGGCATCTAGGTTGCTTCCACAACTTGGAAATTATGAACTGAGCCACAATAAATGTTCTGGTGCAAATGCCTTTGTGGTAAATAATTTTTGTTTTTGTGGGTAGATACCTAGTAATGGGATTGTAAGATCAAAAGGAGGTCTACTTTTAGATCTTTGAGGATTCTCTATACTTCTCTCCAAAAAGCCTGTATTAGTTTGCACCCAATAGTAGTATAGAAGTATTCCCTTCTTGCCATATCCATGCCAGCATCTGGTGTTTTTTGACATTTCAATATGGCTCCTGCGTGATGACAATGACTTTAAACATATCTTGAATAGCAATATTTTACATAGGCAAGAAATAGAACAAGCGTCTCAATGAAGTATAGTTATTTTGGCATATGAAACACATATCTGAGAAAATAACATAAACTTATTGTGGATATATGTGAGTATCAGAAGAGTACACTGTCCCATAGCAACATACTAGATGTGGCTGTTTTGACATAGCAAAGGTATATTGTACCACTCCACAAAGTACCAAAGCTTTGGAGATACAGCTCACAGCACTTTGTTGGAATTTAATATTTGTTAAACAACTTGATCTCACATCCTATTTCAATAATTTTCCAGCCACAGTAGGAGTCTATTTCCTAAATTAAATGTACCCATGCTTTGCCAGTATAAATACCATCATGACACTCTCTCATTTTCTATGCAGTTGGCCTGACACTGTTCTTATTGTTCTTATGAGCATGTTCAGGTAGATGGTCTTAAGGTTTAAGATTTTTATCTCCCCACCTTCTGGTAATTAATGTGTAACATCTTTAGCTCTTTGTTTGCCATAGATGTCCTTATGGGTTTAATTGTAATCCCTAAAATGATATGTCTAAGACTAAATCTCTTTAGAGATGGCCTTATTTGGAAATAAGATCTTAGTAGACACAATAAAATGAGGTCATAATGGAGAACGGTGGGCCCTAAATCAAATTACAACTGGTGTCCTTATGCGAAGAAGAGTCACACACATACCATGTGACAATGGAGACATGTGGGGAGTTGGCTGTGGGCAGCAGGGCCCCCACAGCCTTGGAAATGCTCAGGGCACAAACCCCAACCACTTCTCCTCCCTTAACAACATTTTCACCTGTTAGAAGTCACGTAGCACATGCATACTTTCTCCTCTTTAAGGTTGATCTCTACCCCATGTGTTAACATTTATATAATCTTGTTAAGGTACTATATAAATAAAGCTGTTTCCACAGTTCAGTGGTTGGCTGGTTCCTCTTTAAGGTTTATCTCTACTCCATGTATTAACCTGAAATAAAAAATTGATACTTCAATTACTAATTCATATTTCAAACTTCACTAATTGTCCATGAACACTATTATCATGAAATTTTTGGTAAATCAAAGTTTAGTATATCAAGATATGTTACAAATGAAAAGATGCACATTTCTCGTCTATTATATGGCTAAACATCAGGCTGTGACTATTCACTTAAACATGTATACTATATAATTGTATTCACTTTGTGAGATACGCATATGTATCTATAGCTATGCAGACACGGAATGCAAACACTTTCTTGAAGTATTAAAGTAGTGAGAGGAAAAGTAGAAACCTGATTTCAAGATCAAACAAACAGCCTTAACAGCATGTCAAGGCTATTTCTCCTCTTCCATCATACCATTAGATGCATAGTAAACCTTCACACTTATATAGATACATGCACTCACATACTATATGTGTAGAAAGCAATACAGTGTATTTTAATTTAATTCAAATCACAACTCCAAGTATAACCTGTATCTCCTTGGACAGGTTAATTAACCTGTTTGTGATTCATCTTTTTCATCCATAAAATGAAGTCACTAATAGTACAATCTTTGTAGAATCCTTGTAAACATTAAGTGAATTAATATATCTATTGAGTTCACAAAGTACCTGCCACATAATAAAAGAAAATGCTGTTATCATATTATCTATATATCAGTGATAAGTTTTATTAATTTAATCATACAAACATACATATATGTGTTTGAGTATGTCACAGAGTATTTCATATGAAATATAGAAAGTCCAAATTTACTATCTATATGAAATACATTAGTTGCCTGTGATTTTCACGAACCCAAGCACTGTATGTGAACACAGCAATTTGCTTAACAGCATTTCTTTGAGTAGAAATGTTATAAAGTTTAGATATGCAAAATTAGAAATAAACCTGGGATACCTTCGATATGTCATCCACTGTAGAACAGTCATTTCAATCCACACACACACACACACACACGACCTATGGGAAAAATAAAGAGGTAATATAGATTTATAGAAAATAGTCATTTCTGGCACCCACAAGAGATTGCTTTTGAAACCCCTTGGACATCAAATGCATAAGTCTTTTATACAAAATGGCATAGTATTTAATATAACCTTCACAAACTTTCCTGTATACTCTGATTCATCTTTAGATTACATTTAATACCTATACAGTGTAAATGATGTGCGAATAAAGTTGACTCTTCATATACACAGGGGCTTGGTCCAGGGTTCTGACATATCTCAAAATATGAACATACTCCAGTTTCACATTTGGCCCTGTAGAACCTAAATATACAAAAATTAGACTCACCATATGTGTGGCTTCACATCCCATGAGTACCGTAGTTTTGATCTACATTTGGTTAAAAAAAAATCTGTATAAAGTGAACCCATAAGATTCAAACCAATATCGTTCAAACATCAACTGCAGTTGTTATTCTATATTATTTGTTTGATTTTTTTCTGTACTATTTATATTGGTATTTTCATCAAATATTTTTGATCCATGCTTTGGTTGACTCTGTTGATGTGGAACCTACACATAGGAGGAACTGACCATAATCAATTTTATGAGATTTGAACTTGTTCCAATCTCTATATCTCTGTGTTTCACCTCAAACTACTACTTACCAAAAGTTATTATTTTTGAAAGGGGCTATTATTTTATATATATATATATATATATATATGTTTTATATTTGTAATGCTTAAGATGGTGCCTGGAGCATACTCAGTACTCCATAAATGTTGTATTGGTTAACTGACTAGTTCATAAAGAAATTATACACACACACACACACACATATATACACACACCATACATATATATAAGAAAGATGTAGTCTTTATCATTTAGCATTCAAACACATTGGAAATTATTTGACAACCCCTTTGCCACATTTTTGCTTTTATGGAAAAAAAAAAGCACTGCAATGCAGGGCTCTGACTGGCATGCCAACTAATACTAATATACATTTTTTTTATTATTTGCAATCTAAAGAGAAAATCGCCTACAATATGAAGAGCTGCAAAACTTATGAATCTCTTTACTCCAAAGTGTTCCTATGTGTCTGGCACCCAGGCTTTAAGAACCTTGAGGATTAGTCTAGGACCCATACCTTACCAGATATGCTTCACAGATGAGACATAAACATTCTTAATAAAACAGAAATAAAGCAATTGGCCATACTATTCAGAAATGTTCTGTGAGCACTTAGTGAACAAATCATCCTTCACTCATTCCAGTAACTTTTCCTTATTTTTATTTTCTCTTTCATCTGGTAGGAAATGCATAGTATAGATGGACCTCAACTGAGTTTCCTTAGCTGTCCATTTATTTAATATTCAACAATCAGCCAAGTACAGTTGTACAACCTTATATGATCAAATGATCCAGAGACTCTAAATCAAACAAAGGAAAAGGCCAAGACAAGTGAATGAAAAATCTCATTTGTAAAACTGATGCTACAGAATAGATGCTCTCTAAGTTCCCTTGATGCTTTAATAACAGCAGCCTTAGTATTAGCTCTGTGAAAGAATAATATAAAGGAGAAAACTGGGTACTGTAGATGAATGCTGAACTCCACTGCTCACAGTACTGTAATCTGCAACCCTACAGTAGTAGGGGTCAAACTCTCCATAAGTGATCACACTAAGCATGTTGACTGAGAGAAATCTATTTTGTTGATTATATCTTACATGTAGTTATCTCGATACCTGCTATCATAAAATTCCCAACTGATGTATGATTAAAAATATTTTGTGAAAGGTAACGACAGAATGGTTTTTAAAGGTCTGTGACATTGTCCTGAAACTATGTACTTGGTAGTGAACGCCACTTCACAGATCAGGTCAGATATAAGGAATTTTACTAATCCCCAGTTCCAATATAGAAGCCATCAGTTGAATTGCTGAGGAACTTTATTCAGTACACCCAAATGCAAACTTTTAGTCTGTAGTAATTTTTATTTTGGAATTCTCACACTCTTTTATATATTTTATTTCCCACAATATAAGCCTAAACAATAAAACCCCTCTAATAAAATGGCAAATACGCTTGAAAGTTGGTTTTCTTATACAGTGGAATCCCTGTCAGTTGACCACTCAAGGGACTGCAACAAACTGGTCAACATAAGGAACTTCCATTGAGTACATTTGGTGCATATCTGGTCTATGAAAATTAGGTCAACTTAAGGAGGTGGTCAATGTAGGGAGATGGTTAACTATAGAAGTTCTACAATATGTGGGAGAGGTTGGCAGCACACCCACTTCTATTCCTTAGACCTTTCAGTGTGCTCCCCTTCCCTCATTTCCAGGTTATCTACATCTGTGTACCTGAAGGCATTTTTGCTAGAATCTTGGAAGTTTAGGGCAGAGAGGAATGTCAGAAATACAGGAATATTAATACTTCCTGGGGAGCATCCCTCAATCAATACTCTCAGAAACTGGTGAATAAATACACCATTCACTCTCCTCTACTCAGTAGATAATTCTGAGGCACACGCGTTATAGTATTTTCAAGATAGGTAAAGTTTCAGTTACCAGTCTAAAAGGGAACATAGAGGATGGGGGAAAGAGGGTATGATAATCAGGAAAGATCTTATCAATAAGAAGGTACTAGAATAGAGACTGAAATAAATGAATGGGCTACTTATCTTAGTGTTTATAGCAAAAGAGAAAACACCAGTGCATGTGTATTAACTTAGATGCATGCTTGCATTCCACGCCTGGAATGAAGTTAAAAGGAGTATAATAATGGGAAGTCAGGAAATTTTATTTTAGTGAAGGCTTGAGGATTTTGGCTTGTACTTTGAATGAAGTGAGAAGCCATAGAAGTTTTTATTGAGAGTATTCTGTTAAGAGGAGTAGCATGATGTGACTGGAGTTTTAATGGGATCACTCTGGCAGCATTGAGAACAGACTGTAGTACTATAGTAGGATTCTGGACACACATTAAAGGCAGAACCAACAGGATTTGCAATTGGAGTAAGCATGGAATGGGAATGACAAAGAACTCAGGGATAATCCTAAGTGCTTCTTTTTTTTTGTCCTTGCTCCCTGTATCTGCATGGCAGAAGATCAGAGAAACTAAAGAAGCATTAGGGATTTGATTGTGGGCAAGTTCAGTTTGAAGTCTAAAGTCCAAGGAAACATGTTAGTCTGGCAGGAAGACCTTAAGAATTTAGAATTTCTTAAGGATTAAGGGCTGGAAGTATGTATTTGAGAGTTGTAAGCAGGCAGATATTCTTGAAATATCATTCATTAAGTCTTCATGAAATTATGTGAAAGGATGATATAGACAGGAAAGAGAAGATGTGCCAGGACTAAGCCCAGAGCACTCGAACAACCAGAGGTCTGGATGATGGGAACAGACTAACAAAAGATACTATGAAGCAGGGCACGAAGCAGGAAGAGAATTGCCTCTATTTTGGTCATCTACTTTTCTTTAATTAAAAATTTTCCAAAATGCACATTTTTTGTAGTAAAATAAAAATGAAATAGGTAAGTTTTATGCTCCAAAAGTAGTTAAAATAGAATATTAAGATTTTTACTAAAGTCTGTGACAATTTTCTTACTGATTTTAGAATCTAACATCAGTACTTAATATAGAACTCGAAAAAAATATATATAACTTGAGAATTCTTCCTGCAAATTAGGTTATAGGCCATATATATTTAGATGTCTTCGTAAGTGGATATCATCAGCAAACTTATGGGCTAAAGTTGAAGAAATTGTAGTTAATATCAAGCTGTAAAGCACATACGAATCATCTGTTTAGCTTACTCAAAAAAGACCCTATGTATATATGATAAACTTAAGAAGTCTAGGAAGAACTCTGTATTTTAAATAAGAATGCTGAGAGTTTATACTTCAAGTGGTTCTTAAACCACATCTTTAGAAACACTAAGTTGTCCGTTTTCCATTTCTAAGTATTTTATAATTTCAAAAGCAGAATAAATAAAACTGATGATGATGCCTTGTGCTTTCCAATTCTTCCTTCTCACATTTACACATATTCAAATTTTTATTCTAGTCTCACATTAAGAGCTTTTAGCTTTTATAACCATAACACTATCTCTATTAAATCTTAAGGTCAGATTCATCTATCTATCTATCTATCTATCTATCTATCTATCTATCCATCCATCTATCCATCTAACTATCTAAAATGCTTGCCCTCTACTGTGTGAGGAGATGCAATGGATACTAAAACTGAGTATGCTCTCTAGTCTCATAGAGTTTCAGTCCATTGGACAGCAACCTTAAGTTATATAATTAAGGTTGGAAAGTGCATGGAACCCTGGAAATGCAATACAACAAAGGAAGAAGGCTCTTACCTAAAACTTGGTCTATCTAGAAAATGTAAAAGGTATTTTACTTATTAAATAATGACTGGGTGACTACAAAAACTGCTACAGGATTTTATAGGAGTAACAAGTGTAACTACCTTAATATATTAGGTAAAATGTGTTTATCTAATCAAAGGAGCTCATGTAGTAAAATGATAAGTAGTATTGAGAGAGGATACCTGAGAAGGGTGAGGTCTAGGAGAACAGATCTTCTCAAGGAGACCACAAGATACACCTGCAGGGTCCTCCTCATGGTGACTCAACTCTTGGGAATTTGTAAACTTAACTTCCTAAAACTTGGAAATTTCCATTTCTGTAAAATCCTATAGTTCTTTGGGGGCTGGAACAGCATCTCCCGCTGATTCAAACTGGCCACTGAGAAAGGTACCTGTGAATTGGATCTTTTTGATTGTAGATAAAAAGAGAAAGACAAAGCCAGTAGGGGAGCACGGCCATTTGGAATTCTTCTATGCCCTAAGCTCCCAGCTGTGAATAAAGCCCTTCCTCTTATTAACATGGTGTTTGGGTGCTCTTTCTCTCCCTTGGGCCACATCTTCCTGCAACAGTATATACTGTGGAGAGCAGGCCTTGAGGCAGCAGGGCCCCAACAGCTTGGGGAACATTCAGGGAGTGAACCCCCAACTGTTTCACTTCCTTTCCCAAAACAACCATATTCCTTTCTTCATGCTCCTCCTGCCAGAAGAGTCTTAGCTCTTTCTTTGTGTAGTTAATGTTTAGGAACAATGCAGAGATCCTTCTGATCTTTCTCTTTTTACTTCTTATCATATGTTAATGAAGTTGAGTAGAAACCATTGACAGGATGATTTGTCTTAATTATAGTCATTTACATTTTCCAATCATGCTGTAAGACCAAAGATATGTCTTTTGTCTATGCTACTTTCCATATTGTCTGTGCTACTTCCCCATAGACAACCCTGTCAAGATACTATTAAATGAAGCTGATTTTGTGCTTTGGTGCTGACTGCAACCTTCAGCTCATTCAGACGTCCCTAACCCAACTTTTGTCTCTGTGTCTTCTCTGGTGCTATATTTTCCTTAATCCCTACCACTTCCACTCTAGTTAGTTCCCCTTCCCCTTCCTGGTTCACAATAATATACCAAGCAACCAATTCATACCAATTCTTATTAATACCTACTGTTAGAAGTTTCTGGTATCTGACTTTTATTTTGATTAACAACTTTATTACACAGTCTACTGCCTTTATATTTTATTCCATATTCATATAAATCTTCCCCAAACCTTTCATTTTGAAAAATGAATAAAATTGAATAAATAATTTATATAGGAAAAATATATGGCTGATAAATAAAATATGCTATTTTTAGAAATATTAGTGATGGTTTGAGAGAAATGTATTACCTCTGATATATCAACAATATTATTCTAATAAAAAACAAATAATAATAATAGGAATAGAAATGTAAAATGACACTACTAAGTAAAGCAATCAACAAATCTAATGTAAAATGATGCATCTATCAAAATACTAAAGGCATTCTTCACAGAAATTTAAAAAAAACCTTAAAATTTGTGTAGAAATATAAAAGATCAAAAATAGTTGAAACAATCCTAAGCAATGGAGATAAGCTGAAGTATCATATTATCAGACTTCACAATATACTACAAAGCTACAGTAACCAAAATGGCATAACATAACACTGGTAAAAGGAGACACATAGACCAACAGAATAAGGGACCCAGAAATTAATCTTTACATCTAAAGTCAACTGATTTTTGCCAAAGGCACCAAGAACACTCACAGCAGAAAGGGCAGTTGCTTCAGTAAATAACAGTTGGAAAACTGAATATCCATTTACTGAAGAAAAAAGTAGACCACTTACCCTATTAAAAATCAACTTAAAATGAATTAAAGACCTAATTGTATAACCTGAAACTATAAAAACTATAAGAAAAATAAATAGGGAGAATATTTCAGGATATTCTATTCTGGGAAAAGATTTTCTAAGGGAGACTTCAAAAGCAAAAATAAATAAATGGGATTATATCAAACTACAGAGCTTCTGAACAACAAAGAAAACAATCAACAGAAAGAAAAGAGTGGGAAAAAATATGTGCAAACTATTCATCCAACAGGGAGTTCATAGCCAGAACATATAAAGAACTCAACATCTCGATAGCCAAGAAACAAACAATCCAATTAAAAGACAGGCAAATGATCTGAACAGGCATATCTCAAAAGATGACATGCAAATAGTCAAGAAATATGTAAAAAGAATGTTCAACATCAATAATCATCAGGGAAATAAAACTCAAACCACAACCAAGTATCATTTTACCCTAGTTAGAGTTAGCATCACCATTATCAAAAAGAAAAAAAAAAATAACAATTGCTAATGAGAATGGAAAGAAACGGAAACCCTTATAAACGATTGGTGGGAATTTTAACTAGTATAGTATAGTCACTATGGAGAATGTTAAAGAGTTTCTTTTGAAAACTACAAATAGAACTACAATATTATCCAGCAACCTACTATTGGACTTTTATCCAAAGGAAAGGAGACCAGTATATTGAAGAGAAATCAGTACCTCCGTGTTTATTGCAAGTGCAGCATTATAATAGCTAAGATATAAAATCAACCTAGGTATCTAACAACAAATGAATGGGAAAAAATTTTGGTGTGTGTATATATATGTAAATGTACATATATATAATTTTAAATATATAAATATATGTCTATTTTACATTGCACATGAACTTTATGTCCACTCTGTATGTATGTATGTGTGTATATGTATAAATACACAAAAACACCAAAATACTATTCAGGCATACAAAACAATGAAATCTTATGATTTGTACCAACATGAATTGAACTGGAAGACATTATGTCTAGTAAAAATAAACCAGGAACAGGAAGTTAGACACCACATATCCTCCTCATACAGGGAAGCTAAAAATAAAGTTGATCTTAAGAAGTAAAGAGCAGTACAGAGGATACTGGATTCTGTGAAGGGTGGGGAGAAGGAGGAAATAGAGATTTGTTGTTAAAAGATACAAAATTACAGCTGGAAGGAAAAAATGTTCTGCAGCACTACAGGATAACTACAGTTAACAATAAAATATTATGTATTTTCAGATAGCTAGAAGGAATATATTGAATGTTCTCAGCACAATTAAATTATAAATGTTACACAATAAATAGCACAAATAAATGATAAATGTTTCAGATGATGAGTATGCTAATTACCCAGATCTGATCACTATGAATTATATGCAAGGAAACATCACTTGCATACTATGAATATGTCTAATTATTACATGTCAATTTCAAAAGATTATTTCTATTTGTGGAACTCATACTATATGACAATCTATGTGCTATATGATTTGGTCATCTAACAACTATATGAGATTGTTATTCTTTTCATTTTACAGATAAGAAAAACAAAACAAACTTACTATGAATAAATTATGCAAGTTACCACAGAGACTATGGTAGGAAAATACATAATTAAACATTAAAGGAGCACATTATTCTTTTAGAATAAACTGAAGGTTTCATAGTAAAAATGGCATGATCTACATATTCAAAAAACTCAAATGAAAATGTCTTATCAAGACATTAAGTGACATAATGGAAAGGGAGAAAAGTCTTTGATTTCTGAGCCCAAATTCTATCACTGTGTGGCAATGAGCAAGTTACTAGATTTATCTAAGTTTCAATCTCTTCTGTAGAAAGGAAATATTTATTCTGATAGTGCTCACATTGTTTTCAAAAATCAACTAAAACACTGGTTTCTTAATATTGAATATGCTTCAGTTCTACAGTGTAAAGAAATAACTCTGCTTTTCATATGTATACATTTTATCTGCATTATGTACTTATACAAAAATTATTAGAAACAAAATTAAATGCTTCCCAAACACTGGATACAAACCAAATAGCAGTTCATGTTGAGGAACTCTGAATGGAGGTACCATTTATAGTTGGGTTGATTTTATCTTTAGTAGTCCCAGTCCTATTTCACCCTCACACTTTGCTATGGCACCTACTAGCACACATCCACCACTATTTTCAGGTTCTAAAATTAGCATCCTTACCCTCTCCCTCTTAAAATTATAAATAAATTAAGGCCAGGTACTATGGCTCACATCTATAATCCCAGCACTTGGAAAGGCCAAGGAGAGAGAATTGTTTAAGGCTGGCAGTTTGAGACTAGCCTGGGAAACATAGCAACAACCTATCTCTAAATCTATTTTAAAAACTCTGGGCATGGTGATGTGTGCCTGTTATCCTAGGTACTCGGGAAGCGGAGGCAGGAGAATCACTTGGGCCTACGAGTTCAAGGTTATGGTGAGCTATCATCTTGAAACTGCATTTCAACCTGGGTAAAAGAGTAAGACCCTGTCAAATAAATAAACAAATAAATAAAACTTGGCCATGATCCCTTGGCTACTAATCACCAACAATTCCTTACATCATCATCTATTAGCTATACTGATATCCATGTGTCTTTTGTTTGTGAGCCAAGTAGCCTGACTTTTTTCAACATTTTATAATTCATTAGCAATTTTTTTTATTAAGGAAGAAATATTATATCTTATAAGTAATTCTTTATATTATGGAATTAGTTATCATCTATTCATTAGAAATAGGAATTACTTTCAAATGCACTCAACAAAACAAATGCCAATGGCACAATTTGTAAACAATGCTAAAAATCCATGGGGAAAAGAAACAAAAATAAATAATGGTAGTAATGATGATATTAATTCACATTTATGAGTGCTAAGTGCCAGACACCATGAAAACACTTTGACTCCATCATTTAATTTAAGGACCAAAACAACTTAAAGAAATCTTATTGTATCATGAACATTTAAGGAAACAGACTTAAGGAACTTAAAAACAACTGCCCAAGTTCACCTAGAGAGTAAGTGGAGTAACCAGATTTTCATCACAGGCAGACCAACTCTAGGATTTGTATAATTAACCTTTACAGCGCACTGTTCCCAGTTGATTCTAGCATTCTTTTCCATGTATCAGAGGATATTATCCTTCTAACATTGGTAATTCACAAAATGGTTAGTATCCTTAAAATGTTTTGCATAGTGATCACTATTTCTAGTAACAAAGATATAACTGGGACCTTTCCAAAATATAGAAAATGGAAATTTTCAATATTAGCTTTAACCATCTTTATGGAATTTCAAAATATAATTTCACATATATCTACTTGGTGGAAATGTTTTATGTAAAATAACTGTAACAAAATATGCATTTTTTATTTTTAGTAATCTGAAGTTATCTTTCCTTAGTTTGGTTTGGAAGAGTGATTAATCTATCAATCACTAGACTTTGGTCTTCTAGAAAACATATGCAATTTTAGGATATCAGGAAAGGTTCTTTCCATTAGTGAAAAATATTTTATTCTAGATATAATCTCGATAGTTCATCCAGCAAGTTCACCTTTTGCTTCCCAAAGTACTTAATTTCAGCCATCCTAAAATGACTGACTACAGTTAAAAGAGTTTCTGCCAAGGGAAGCCTTAGAAACAAGTTTTAGATTACTTTTCTCCACTCAAGTTGGTAAAATGGGAAAATTTTATATTGACTGCAATCATTCTGTTAATACTTATGGAGGAGGAAGCCATTTATTCAGCTAGCTTCTTCTAACTTCAATTATTCCCTAGAGTAAAGATAGGCACTTTGAGAAACTCATTCACTTTTCCAGACCTCTTAGGAAGTTTGCAAGAACTGTTCAGATGCTAAATTGCACCCATGTGAACTCTGAAAATATATGTTCCTAACAAAGTAGCCAACTAACTCTTGAGATGTAGCTTATACTTTAGAGGTGTATCTAATTTAATATTTTAGTACGTGTTTCTCTTGGTAGCTCACTTTATAGCTCTTTAGTAGTGATAGTTATAAAATGATCTAGATTAGCATAGAGCATCCCGTGATAATCATGTAAAGAACCCTAAAACGTTTTCCACAACGATGCAATTCCTTAGACTATGAAACATGGAAATATAGCCACTTGAGTGTCAGATGCTTTTCAATGCTATGAGAACTTTACTTTGTGGAAAAAAGAAAAAAGAACAAAGAACAAATAATTAATTTGTCATCCAATGGCTAACAAAATGAAAAGGTCCTCAACCCCAAATTCAATTAACATATTTATTATATTCTTATTGAAATTACAGAGCATGCTGGCTCATGTTTAAATAAATATCATAATGTTTCCAGGAAGAGAACAGAGATTTTCAACATTTTATATGAATATCTATGATATATGTTCACTAATGCTACAACATAAAATGTATGTAGTGCCTAATGTGTTATCAACTATCAAGACATCTTAATATTCATACCTCATCAGGCACTTCATTCTTTTAGTAACTCTACTTTCCATTCTCCTCAAAATCCTTATGCTTACTGAACTTCCTGACATTTAACATTCTTTTATTGGTTCCTTCTCAATTTCCTTTCTCTGCTCCCATTTTCCTTCTCTCCACCCCAGGCTAGTACAAATTCTTTTATTTTTTCAGTTATTTATTCAATGAAATTAACTATCTAGTATGAGCTATGCCACATATATGTTATCAATATCTATCATTTCCTCCAAATATACATCCACATTTATTATGTCTTCTAAATCTTTAAAGAAAATCATAGGAAAACACAGTGGATGAGTCTTTACTGTCACCAACTCTGGAGAGAAATCCAAATTTGATGCATAAGTCACATTTAAAAAGCCATAAATAATTGAAATGTCTTGTCCCAAAGACTCAGATAGCATCACAGCACTAGCCTATTTGGGGTTAGCTCCCTCTGGATTACTCTAGTCCTTGATGACATTGTTGTAACTTAATAATAATAAACATTGTAATACAAATTTGTATTTGAATGACACTTTAAGATATTCAAAACACTTTTACATACATCACCTTATTTTATGTTCATAGAATGAATATAAAGTGACAGTAAGTGATTCGAAGAAAAAAAATTAGATAATAGGACCATTAACAAGGAAACTGAGACCAAGAAAGAATAGGAGACTTGTTCAAAATTCAGTTAATTAATATGGCCTAGACTCAAATATTGGTCAAAAGCTACTAACAAAATGCTACTATTTTTCTGATTGTTGAAACCACACTTACATAGAACAAAACAGTGATTATCAAGTTCCTCTACCCAGGGGAGCTGGTGCGAGGGTGAGATTTGGTTCAATGCTGGTACTTGTCAGGGGAAAGAGAAAGCAAGCTAAACCACCAGTGAGCAGATAAGGAAAAAGGCAAAACCTTCTGACTTACTTCTAGCTTTCACCTCAGATTCTTAACAATAATTCTAACACAAATCATCACACAGAAACACAGAGACTCTATTTAAGAATATCCTCTATTGGTCCTGCTGTAGCTTAACCCTTGCTATACTTCCCAATTCACTTTATAACTTCTAAACATAATTGGTTTGTTTTCACAGTATCACTCACACTCTCCATGAGCAAGCAGGAGAAGATGGTGCTCAATGGATTTAATAATTGTTAAAAATTTTTCCCAAATATAAAATTCTGCATATGTGTCGGAAAATTCAACACACACCTCCTGAATATTTGTCTATATCAGGAGTCAGGAAACTTTTTTTATAAAGGGCTGCAGAGCAAATATTTTAAGCTGTGCAGATCATAAGGTCTCTGTTGTAACCACTCAGTTCTGCCTCTGTAGTATAAAAGCAGCCAATGCATAAGAAATGAATGCATTCCAATATATCTTTATTTACAAAAAAGGTGGCAGGCCAGATTTGGCTAACAGACCTTAATTTGATGACACTTACTCAGCCTGTGTAAAGTCAATGCTAACTACAGCAGGTTGTTTTTCACCAGCAAAATCTGTAGATTTTAAAAATAGGTTAATGCTTACAAATTCTCTTCACTGCTTCACAGAAGGTCTGGATTTCTCTTCCATTTGAGGAATCCTCTTCCTAATTTCTGGTATCAGAGGAAAGGTGGCAATCAATACTCAACATCCTCACTTCTAGAAACACTAACTACTACCGACTTTACTCAAATTTGATTCTTCTGAAATTGTCTATAAAGCATTTTTCCACTCAGTCTAAAATGTTTTATTGTGTCTGTTTTTCTAATATACACAAAGGAATTCCTGATGCCCCTAAATCATATTCTCAATCATGGTCACCATATCCATCTTTAAAACACACAACTGTTACATCTACTTCCTTAAATTCCAGATGTCTACCTTCATGCATCTCCCCAATCCTTAGTATTTCACCATGACTACACTAATCATTTCAGTAACTCTTGTTAAATATTACATTTTAGTTTACAGTGCTGGCCTATCAATCCTTAACCTAGTGATTAGGCTCTTCCAAAATATTATTTATTTGTTGAATTTCCATACCTATAACATAGTGAAGTGTCATCTAGTAAGTGTCTGACATGTAAAACTCAATTATTTCCTGAAATTAGTGTTGCCATGATACCCAAAACACTTGTATTTCCCAGGTATCCCCCCCCCAAAAAAAAAGAAGAAGAAGAAGAGGCAAGATGAATAAGAATGTGCATCAGCCACGCAGTTTAGGGTTATTCTATTACAGAAACCATAATTCTGCCAACACAGAGACCTTTAGGCGTGTGTTCCTGTGGGCTTCATTCCTCAAACATGAATACTGACCAGGAATACTAAAGTATAGCGCCTAAACATTTGAAATTATAATTAATTTATTTTCATCTTCTACCTTAGATCATTACAGAAATATTAAATAAAAGATATAAACCAGCAAAACAATGTATACAGGTACTCAAGTAAAAGTGCCAGTAAAGGAGAAAATAAACCAGAGTGGTGATTTTCACTCTCAAACAGAAAGGATTAATAACCTAATAACAAATATCAAAATTCTAAAATTAAACCAAACATTCACGCTAACAAAAAGGCTTTAACGCTACTTAATAAATAGTTCTCAGTCTTATTTATAAAGGGTATATTTTTTTATCATCCAGTTTTTCAAAACAGCATAAAATATAAATGAAGTACCTCTTATTCAGAAGGCTGTAACAGCTGACCAATAAAATGGCATAGTGAAAAATTCAATTATTTATCCCTTCTACAAATGGAAGATCACCATTAATGGCTGCTACCTACTAGTGCCTTTTTGCTTTTTTGTGCACCTTGTTTATATGGATTTAGTGACCTTAATCTCCCGGGAGCATAAAACTAAGTCAGATAGATTGACACTACACCTCTCCATCTCTAAACATTTCTGATGCCTTCATATGCTATTTATTTTGTAGAATAAAGGTAATATTTCAGGATAAGAGTTTGGGCATTCAAAACATGTAAACTTTATTTTTACTTTCAAATATATTCTTCGTAAAAATAATTTAAACTAATTTGAATAGCTTTTTATTTGTATGTTGCTCATTTATCATATTACAGAAAATGAAGAATCTGAGTTGCCTTGTACATGTGATAAAATTTTAAAATACTAAAAACAAGGCCAGAGAAAATACACATAAATAATGACGGCTGAAATGAAAAAGAAACAAGAAGAGATATTTAAGATCCTCATTCCATACAAATTACTAAAGGTGACACAGAATTTGACTATCACCCGTTTGGTGTTAGAGTGAAAAAAGAACCATGATTTTCAATGTTCTTTAGAAAAATATACTGTTTATCTAGGGCTGCAGAGAAGTGGTGTGCCATTTCTTAGTGACTGTAGAAATAGCAATATAAATAATTATGAAATATTATTATGTGCCATTGTTTTTTATGTCTCACATGCATTAATTCATTTCATTCTCACAATAACGCCAGTGAATAATTATTATTCCTATTTGATAGGTGAAGAAACTGTGGACCAGAGTTTCTAAGCTTCTTAAGAAGCTTAGAAATTCACTCAAGGCCCTTAACTGATAAATGGCTTATGTAGGGTCATGGGAGAAAGTCAGCTTTATAAAGTACTTACTCTTAACTAACCACTATGGTATACAGCATCTGTTATCCTTAGATCTAAGATAAATGTAAGAGGTTTCCAATAAAGGACTCAGGAATGTACTAAACATTATCTCTACCAACATCTGCGTATGGTAAGGGTTTCTTACCATACTGCATAAGGTAGTCAAGGGAAAACTCAGGAACAAAATTCACAGGGCCCATGTATATAAAGACTATGGTGGAGCTACTACGAGCAAAAGAACTTAAAGAAGCTCTTCTTGTTATTCTATGAACTATGTAATTGTTACTGATGATCTTAACTCTGAGAAGTAACTATACTTACATCAATTTACCTTTAAAAGTGATCTGTTCTAACCATTGAGTTAAGTGTGTAGAGGTAAACTACTCACTCAATGTGGGTTCAAAACCAAGGCCGTGGGGTTAACAGTATCATGTACATGGAGTACTACTTAGCCATAAAGAATAATGGAATAATGTCTTTCACAGTAACTTGAGCAGAACTGGAAGCCATTATCCTAAGTGCAGATCTCAAATGTGGAAAAATAAATACTACATGCACTCACTTATAAGAGGGAGCTAAGTAATGGGTAGACATGGTTATTCAGAGGGGTATAATTGTGGGGACTTGAGGTGGAAGGGTAAGAGGGAGTTGAGGGCTCAAAAACTATCCATTGTTTAATACAAACACTATTTGGGTGATGGATACACTAAAACCCCCCTTCACCACTATATAATTCATCCATCTAATGACAACAAAAAAATAACAACCTTGTGCCCCCTAGATATATTGAAATAAAAACAATGATAAAGTACTGCATGTGTTTTTTTTTTCAGTGATCTGAGAGGTACATAAAAAAACTATGTGTTTTTGCTAAATCTGAAGTATTACACTATCCTCCCACACACTAATTCAGAAATCCATGTGGAATCATTATCAATTTTGGGGGGCATAAATAACTCTTTGTGGTTATTTAGGTCCCCCAAAATAACCTGCTACTCTCTGTTTTAGAAATGTAAACAAAGTCTTGAGGATTAAGAATTACAAATACATCATGTAACACAAAGCATATATTAATTATTAGTTATTAATTAATAATATATTAATTATTATTATTAGCATTATTAGTATCACTAAAATGATATATGATATATAACTTAGGGTTTAGAAATTTTATTTTTCAGTGTGTGTGCTTAAAGAGCAGCTACCACATGTGTGCTACAGGTCACATATTTACATACTCTAAATACTCATATTTTATATTTCTTAGGTGAGAGTAGACATTACAGTTTTTAATTTATTGGTTAACCTCTGACACACTTCTGTTATTTATGTCCATTTGTACACTGTGACATGATGAAAAGGTGACCACGGCATGCTCTAGCAGAACCAATTACTTTCCCTTCTGGTGTCTTCCTCTGCTAATCATCTTACCCTGGGACTGGCCATATTTTGTGTCGTAAAACTGAACAGTTCAGCCACTGTCTGTCACTTACTCTGCTGACTCAGGAGAATATCTTGTGTCATTCTCATTCCTATCACTCCATGGTGATTAGCACAGTGCCTTGACTGCCGTCCACAGTACGATCCAGGGAAATGTTGGTGGTAGTGGATTAAAAGTCTAACATTTACAATTCTTTCTAGAATTCAAGTCACAGTTGAATTTTTTAATGAAACAAGAATATGTTTCTATGCATTGATTACAAAATATCTGACTATTCCTTTTCTTAGGAATTAGAAGAGCTGAATACCTACTAAACAGGTTGAATCGTATTTAATTTAAAAACTGTATAATTAAGCAACAATGCTCAATGGGAGATTTTGTGTGAATTTGCTAGGATGATAAAAATCCAGGATCAGAAGTTGCAAATTTAGCAACCTATATCAAAGGAAGAATGAACTTAAGGAAAAGATAGCATATGATCTTTGAAAGCGTATGTTTAATAGCCATATATTTTACAGAATGCACCTATTCACAGTTTAATGTGAAATCCAATATAAAATTCCACTTCCACCTGAGTGCTTTGAGTGTTTAGAACACTAAAATGGCTACCATATGCTCAGACTTATTTAGACACTCATCTTTAGGGGCCTATATATCTCTTTGGAAAAGAAATGTAATATAGAATATAGAGCACTAATAGTAATTAATGGATGCTAATTACTACTACTAGAGAGGCAAAAACCAAACACAATATAGCATCTACTACTATTACACTATTAAGTATTTTTTTTAAAGTTTTATTGTTTGTTTTTTAATCAAGAACATACATGTAGCCCTCAATCGATTTTATTCCAAGTGTAATCTATACCCAGAAATAATGTTTGCATTATCACACAGGAATATTTCATAAGAAAGTGTTCTGTTTTATCAGTTTACATATAGGCCTGGATGGAAATAAAAAGACTTCTTTAGATTGTGTCTTTGTAGGTGAATATTATTGCCAAGTTTCTAAAGGCTGACAAAGGAAGAATGGCAACAACCCAAGCTCCATGTAGAAACAGGCTATACCACTACAAGGTAATATTTAGATCCAGTTTCTCAACTGCAGGAAGCACAAAGAGACGCTTTGAGCAAAAACAGAGTCAGACCTATAAGAAAGGACTTACCTTCCATTCAGAAAAGAGTAACAATATAAATAATAACACTGAGGTAAGCATGACAATGGGAATCAAGTGAGGATACTGGGATAAATTTAGCAAAAGGTCTTTTGGGAAAGATAGACCCAGTATACATTTCTGAATAAGGAAACTCAATCAGTGAACTAAATAGTCTGACAGGTCAGATTGTCAGACCATTTTATTCTCTCTGAGGAGAGAGATAGGAAAAAATCCTAAAATGCCCTTTTTCCTCCTTTTTTTTTAAATTAATTAACAACATGCTGTCTCCATGGTCAGCATTCAAACAAATACTACTTGTTAGCTCACTAAATATTGAGCTACCTGAGTGCATTCCTGACCAAAAGACACCTTAACGTGTCCATATGATTAACATGAAGGGAAAGGTACTGGTTAGCCAAGTTATCTAGTCTTTGAAATTTTGGAAATTGGTTAGAAAATATGCACAAAAATGTATCTATCCTTTATTTTCAAAATAAATTCGTTGAAAATAAATGTGAATTATTTTGGAAAATGAAGGGAAAAAGGACATTTATGATAACGGTATAATAAAAATGTCTACTAATTTAAGGACAAAAGGTTATATATAAACTTTGAGGTAAGGCAAAGAAATCATAATTTACCTTAATAAAAGCCAAGGAAGTGACAAGTTAAGGCAAAGGCGTGAAATCAAGGAAGTGGATCCTTTTTAAGGAGGATTACTCTAGCTATATAAAGAAGGAGAAATCAAAGGCAATTAAGGTATCATATCTTAGAGGCATCTGTTGAAATACTTGCTTAACAGCATAGTTACTTTCTATTGCCTCTACTGCACCGTATAGTGTAGAAGAACAGAAAATCTTAGGAGAAATTTTTAAATCCAGTGACCACGTATTGCTTTTCTTCCATTATCAACAGTTTTCAACCTGTGGATCATGACTCCTTTGGGGGTTAAACAACCCTTTCACAGGGGATGCCTAATACCAGTTATGTACATTACGATTCATAAGAGTAGCAAAATATTACAGTTATGAAGTAGCAACAAAAATAATTTTATGGTTGGGAGTCACCACAACATGAGGAACTGTATTAAAGGGTGTGGCATTAGGAAGATTGAGTCCCACTGCATTAGATGAGCCTCTCACTGTATTATCACAGAAGGAAGGGGTGAGGAAAGGAAGGAAGGAGAGAAAAAAGAGGGGAAAGAGGCGTAGGTTTATGGTTATAATTTAAGTGTGAAATGATAAAAGCTTGGCTAAAATGTGGCAGTAGGACCAGAACCCCAAGAGGTTGAGCCAAATTTGCACTCTTCCCATATATTTACAACAATCTACAGTACATTAAAGCTGAATATGCAATAGTATCTTACATAAATTCTAGTAAGCTTTAGGGCCTAAAACAGATCTAATCCAATTCACTTATATTATTGATGATGAAACTGAATAACTAGAGATCCATTATTACAGAAAGGTGTAAGGAAAATTCAGACAATTAGTGGAGCAATTAAATAATCACCGCAACTATTTGAATGTACTTGTGCCTCGGTATACTCATCTGGAAAATGAGAGGACTTTAGCACTAACTGCTCACAGATTAGGCTAATTTAGCTTAAATGGTATTGATAGTAACTCCAAGTACATAAATAAAGAAAATAGATGTTCGTGGTTGTGTCTGCCTTCTTCTTTTTAAAATATATTTCCTGAACTGTCAATTTCCCTGATCTCAATATAAATAAAAGATAAATAAATAAATAAATCCATTTAAATAAAAGTTTTAAATGGATTAAAATGATGTGTACCTTTGCCAGAAAAAAGTGTGTTTTTATGAACTTAGTACAAATATTTGTGCTAAATCAACATTGCCTATAGCAGTAAAGATAGAGCAGTTAAGAAAAATATGTTTATATTTATTTATGTTTCTGAAAATAGTGGAATATTGTTCTACATTCTTAAATCATTAGTAATGCTGCTACTGAATGTGACTTTTTTTCACATATTTCTTCCACTTCAAAGTTTCTAAAAACCTACTGATTTTGTCTTCTTAACTTAAAAATAATGCAATGTTGAGTACAGAAATACCTTGAAAATACTTTCAGTTTTTTTAAGGAAGCAAGCAAGGTATAAGGGCCACATAACTTGTTCATTGGTAGTAATTACATCTGTTGTTCTCTAGTTAAATGTGTCTTCCCTCTCCTGCAGGATTTATACCTAATCTTTCACTCTCAGGCAGAATGGTGGCCTGTCCTTGTTATTATGCCTATAAAACACTTCTCCACAAATGTCTTTTCTTTGGATTATTTATGACAACAGAGGGGTCTGAGTTTTAATTACATTCTTTCTGTCAGGTGATTTTCTTCCCAGTCAAAGACTGAAATTCAATTAGTTCCATCAATATAGAACTCATTTTAAGTGGGTCACCCCTAAAACCTAAGCAATTTTTTAAAAATACTGACTTCAAGTTTTTGCATTTCATTTCCTGACACATGACTAAACTTTGCTTCCTTCTACATTGGCATTTTGTAAGCATTAAAATGGATTATTTTAATACATTAAAGTAATCTAGCAATTAAACATGCTATCCCAAGCAAAGTAATCATTCTTCTCTATGGGTCAATCTGTTCATTGGGATATACTGGCATTTATCACAGAGCATTGCCCTCTCTGTGCACATTCACCTCCCTTACTAACTGTATTCTTTGTACTTTTCTCTCCCTACTGACTATGCTAGATTCTTGATATGTAGCATGTTACCTGGTTCTTAATAGGCACTCAATATACATTTGTGAATAAGGGCACCCAATAATCAGTAAGGGAGAAAGAGACAGAGAGAAACCTAAAATGCTATTTTTTAAAAAGTAATTTAGGTGCCCTGACTACAAAATCAGACTTCAAGCAAATACTTGTTGGCTCACTAATTAAGTATCCAGAAGTGTGAATACACTCCCAAGCATTAGACACCTAGACATATCCACATGTGTAGCAAAAGGTGCTAGGTAGTCAAGTTATCTAATCTTTGAAAATTTTAAAACTGGTTAGATCATATGCACAAAAATGCATCCATCCTTCATTTTCCAAATTAAATTCCTTTGAAAATAAGTACAAAATATATTTTGGAAAATTAAGGGGAAAAGGGGACATTTATAACAACAGCAATTAAAGTGGTAATTTAAGTAGAACAGAATATTATATGTTCCTTTAATATTTTATAAAATAAGTTTTTTCAGTAAATTGCAATAATGAGTACCTGCTTAGAAGAACCTTTCTATTTAAGAAAGCAAGCAATAAATATAAATGGACATTATACTCACTGCTTTTAGTTAGCAGTCTTAAAGAATCTTATTGAAGTTAATCTTCAATGTGACTCAATTGCAGATACAGCAGTTAGAATCAATGTTCATATCATACAAAATTATACCCAAGTATAAAGTACTTATAAATTTTAATGTTCAAAGAATAGTATTATTCTAGATATACAAATCCGTAAATATGTATATTCATTTTAAATGATATAAAAACATTTACATAGTTTTAAGTCAAAACTCAACCAACACACATATGATTAAAATCCTAAGAATTAAATACTCTACCTAAGGAAAGTATATAATTTCAGAATGCCCTAAGTCTTTGTGATTTTATAAGATTATAGGTCAAAAATTTACATCAGACATGTATGGTTGAAGTTATACACTGGGAGAGCTGCCTGGATCCTTAGTAAAAAATTAATGTGCATAATAAAGATTTATGTTTTCCTATGAAGCACATGATTGTTTAGCCAAATGTTAACAATTTCATGTTTCCATAGAAATACAAATAGTCTATTCTTTCTCCTTTTGTTATAAACTTATATCTTCCTTTCACCTACAACTAAAACCGCTCTCACTTGCCTTATTGCAACTAGAATAATAGCCTCCAACCAGTCTTCATAATTCCCATCTCAATAAATCTCTTGAAACTGCCCTCTACCTACTCTGTGAGAAATTTATGGCTAAGACATGGATCTGATCATAATTAATTTTCAGTATTATCACTATCTACAGAAATCTGAGCTGCTTATCTAGCATCTTCAGGTGACGTGTGATTTCTTAGAATTTGTATAGAATACATCTATTATACGCTTATTGGCATAGTATAATAGTTGCCTATATTCTCAGACTCTTGGGTAGGACGAATTTTGAGAAAAAAAAATCACTGTCTTATTTATCAATTCATTTCTAGAGCTGAGTAATATAATAAGTGTCCAATAAGTGTTTGTCAATATAATCCCAAATGCATCAATGTTATTTTTGTGTAAATTTAGATGTAATAATATTAATTCTCAGTCAAGTTACTGCTACTTTGACTATAGGCAGGCCCATAGTCTTCATGTGTCCATAGAGATACATATAGTCTATTCTTTCTCCTTCTGTTATAAACTTACATCTTCCTTCCATCCACAACTATGACCCCTCCCACTTGCCCCATTTTCCTTGCCCTTCACATGTCCACAGAAATACAAATAGTTTATTCCCCTTCTGTTGTAAACTTACATCCTCTTTCCACCCACAACTAAGACCCCTCTTACCCTATCAGAACTAGAATAATAGCCTCCAATCAGTCTGTGTACTTTTAAATGCACTTCATTTACAGATACTAAAACATTATTATTGAACAAGCAGATTACTCATAAAGAAACCTCAACCTTAGAAAATGTCGTATTTTGACAATGTGATCCCCCATTAGAGTAGGAAAGGGAGCAGCAGAAGAGAGATAGGAAATGAAGAGCATTATTGAAATGTGTGTCTCCTACATAATTCCATAACCCCTAACCCAATGAGATACACATTGTGATACTTTTCCCATTTCCATTGTGTGAATTTGCTGAGATGTATGGTTAACAATAAATCTACTTTGATGAAATGTGTGTTTCAATCTGGAAGACTTCAGTTCAACCTTGCTGTAAATCTCCTCTCTACCACTTAGTTGTTGCCTTTAGCTGCATTAAACCTCTCTGCTGAAAAATGGATAACTCCTCCCTTCCCAAAACCATACAATGACTCACATTATTTATCAAAAAAAAAAAAAGTGCTTTTATTAAAACAGTACCAGCTACAATTCCCTGATGCCCCACTCATAGTATCTTCACTGATGGATGAGAAAATGTTCCTTTAACAAATCGCAATCTTCTTTTTGAACCAAGTATTTGGGACTTAGCTTAATAAAAAGGAGAGGAGAAAAGGAAAAAATAAGTAATACTTTTTTTATTACCCCTGGTCACAGAGCATGGAGGCAAAATAAATAACGAAGTAAGTCCCGTAAACACCGAATCATTTATAGGTCAGCACATGTAACTTCCTTTGAAAATCTAAAATACATTATACTAAAATATATTAATACTAAGAAAATACTAAAATATATTATACCAAAATATATTAATACTCTAAGTCTTTAAGGAAATACTTAACTATTTTTATATATTACAGTGAGAATCTGTGTTGATAATGTGTTTAAATATCAAACAAAATAACACACACATATGTATAAAGCCACAATTGAGAAGAATTCCAAGTTTCATCTACTGTATAGTAATGTCTTATTCTTCAGGCAATATTCCTTTCTCTGTGTTATCCTAGAAACAGACAGACACTTCTCTTAGTTTTTCTGAGTTTCAATTTTTTTTTTTGCAATTTTTGACTGGGGCTGGGTTTGAACCCACCACCTCTGGCATATGGGGCCAGCGCCCCACTTCTTTCAGCCACAAGTGCCGCCCAGCTTCAGGGTTTTTTTTCCCACATTGTTAGATAAAATTGTGTATGTTTGCTATGTGAAACGTATTTTGAAGTATATGTACATTGTGGAATGGATAAATGGGGATATATTCGCTCCCTCACATTTTTGAGGTGAGAACACTTTATATTCACTCAGCATTTTTCAAGAATACAATTATAGTCACCATGATGTACAATAGATCCCTTGAACTTACTCCCTCGTCTAACTGAAATTTTGTAGCCTCTGACCAATATCTCTCTACCCCATGCCCAAACATCCAACCCCTGGTAACTACAATTCTACTCTCTGTTTCAGTAAAATCAACGACTATAGTTCCCATAAAGGGGTGTCCATAAAGTTCATGTAAAAAATTGTCCATAAAATAGTAACATTATGGACACCCTATATAATAGGGATCATGTAATAATTGTTTATCTGTGCCTGGTTTATTTCACTTAACATAGTGTTCCCCATTTTTAACCATATTGTTCCAAATGACAGGATTTTATTGTCTTTATGACCAAATAGTACTCCTTTACACAGCTACTTCTATTATAGCTCATATAACAGGACACACGAATTTAACCAACATGTGTTTCTTTTTTTTTTTTTTTTTTTTTTTTGAGACAGAGCCTCAAGGTGTCGCCCTGGGTAGAGTGCCATGGCATCACAGCTCACAGCAACCTCCAATTCCTGGGCTCAAGCAAGTCTCTTGCCTCCGCCTCCAAGTAGCTGGGACTACAGGCGCCCGCCACCACGCCTGGCCATTTTTTGGTTGCAGCCATCATTGTTGTTTGGCAGCCCGGGCAGGATTCGAACCTGCCAACTCAGGTGTACGTGGCTGGCGCCTTAGCCCGTTGAGACACAGGCGCCGAGCCAGTCCCAGCTACTTGGGAGGTGGAGGCAGAAGACTTGCTTGAGCCCAGGAATTGGAGGTTGCTGTGAGCTGTGATGCCATAGCACTCTATCCAGGGTGACAGCTTGAGGCTCTGTCTCAAAAAAAAAAAAAAAAATACAATTGACAGAACAGCCAAGAACTCCATCCTACAGCTGTGACCCAGTCCCCAATGGGCATCATGGGACAGATGGCCAAGGGCTGCATTTGGGTTGGGGTCTTCCCATGTCCCCTCCCTCAGAAGACCTGGCCCAGCTGTTCTGGTCTGAGGACTCTTCTACCCACTCTGACCCTGTTCCTGCCCAGCTGGACAGGTCAGGGATGGTTTCTGGTCTGGGCACCAGGGTTCTGGCTCTTGTCTGGGGTGATTCCTGCTGAGTCACTGGCCACGGCTCTGGCTGGGATCCCATGGGCCTGATTGTGCTGGTAGGGGGACCATGGCTGGAGGATGACACACTGAGGGTACGTGTGTATATGGCTGGGGCGGTGCTGGGCTGGCCACAGGCTGCTGCTTCTCCCCCTCACTGGTGGCTTCTTTCCACCTTTCCCACAGTCTGATAGTGACCAAGAACTCTTCTTCCCACTGGCCACCTTCCAGGCCTAACCAAGGCCCTGGCTAGACTGATGATTATGAAAAAGAGGGAGAAAGAGAAGGAGGGAAGACTTAGGGGACCCCTCCCTGTTAGCAACCCTCCATGGCAGAAGGCTGACTAGCAAGAAGTTGCCCCTGCCCAGAGTAGACGTGGGCCTGTCCTTGGGAGCCCAGCCCACTTCCAGGGCTCTCCTCAAGGCAGGGTAAGGTGGGAGGGCCTGCCTATCTGCCTGGAAGGTTTGGGGGCCACTGATGCCAGTTTGAACATTATGCTGGCACTTCCTTCTCCCGTAGTCCTCATCCAGCGCATGACTGAGTCAGGTCAGTTTTCCCCAAAACCTTCCTGGAATTTGACCATGTCTTACCACCTCTGAAGCCCTCTGCTCAGGACCCTCCAGGGGCTGTCACGTCCCTCAGAGCGAAAGCTGAATCGTGCCTATTTCCTGCTGGCTCTGCCTGCCCTGTTCCCTAGCTAGTTTCATCTCACCTGGCCTACCCTGTTCTCACCACACTGGCCTCCTGGCTGCTCCTTGGTTACAAAGGCCATTTACCTGCCTCAGGGCCTTTGCACCTGCTGTGCCCTCTGCCTGGAGCTCTTCTTCCACAGACACTCACATAGCTCCCTCCCTCCTCTCCTTCCTGTCTCTGCCTGACATCCCTTCCTGACAGATGGATGCATCGTGCTGTCCCCTTCATAGAATAACAGAGCCGTGCAGGCTCTGTCCTTTGTTTCATCCCACATGCCCAAAGCAGGGCCCTGCCCATGGCAGGTGCTCAAGACATTTTGGGCAAATAAATGGATTGAGAGAGAAGCAGGAAGAGCATGCTTTACAGTTCAGGTGGTCAAGGGAAGCTTCTCTGAAGATGTGACATTAAAGATGAATCTTTTTTTTTTTTTGAGACAGAGTCTCACTGTGTCACCCTTGGTAGAGTACCTGGCATCACAGCTCACAGCAGCCTCAAACTCGTGGGCTTAAGTGATTATCGTGCGTCAGCCTCCCAAGTAGCTGGGACTATAGGCGCCAGCCACGACACCTAGCTATTTTTGTTGTTGTTGTAGTTGTCATTGTTGTTTAGCAGGCCTGGGCCAGGTTCGAACATGCCAGCCCCAGTGTATGTGGCTGGTGCCCTAACCACTGAGCTACCAGCACCAAGATGTTTCAGATGAATCTGGAGATTGAGAAAGACTCAGTCTCTCCAAGTGTTCCAGACAGAAGACACAAGAACAAAGGCCCTGAGGCTGGAACCTGACCAACAAACTCAAATAGGAAGGCCAGGAGCAGTGGCTGACACCTCCCAGCACTCTGGGAGGCTGAAGCGGGTGGATTGCCTTAGCTCAGTTGTTTTTGTTTTTGTTTTTTTTGTAGAGACAGAGTCTCACCTTATCACCCTCAGTAGAGTGCCCTGGCATCACACAGCTCACAGCAACCTCCAACTCCTGAGCTTAGGTGATTCTCTTGCCTCCCCAGTAGCTAGGACTACAGGTGCCCGCCACAATGCCTGGCTATTTTTCTGTTTTGCAATTTGGCCAAGGCCCGGTTTGAACCTGCCACCTTCGGTATATGGGGCCAGCGTGCTACTCAATGAGCCACAGGCGCCACCCAAGTTTACAGTTTTGAGACCAGCCTGAGCTGAAAGAGACTTTGTCTCTAAAAATAGCTGGGCAGGCTGGGCACCCATAGTTCAATGGTTAGAGCACCAGCCCTGTGCACTGGGGCTGGCAGGTTTGAACCCAGCCTGGGCCTACTAAACAAACAAAAAAGGCAAGACACAGTGGCTCACACCTGTAGTCCTAGCACTCTGGGAGGCTGAGGCAGGTGGATTGCCTGAGCTCCCAGGTTCAAGACCCGCCTGAGCAAGAGGAAGACACACCCCTACCCCTTAGGCCCCATTTCTAAAAATAGCCAGGCATTATGGCAGGCACCTGTAGTCCCAGCTACTTGGGAGGCTGAGGCAAGAGAATTGTTTGAGCCCAAGAGTTTGAGGTTGCTGTGAGCTGTGATGTCATAGCCCTCTACTAAAGGCAACAAAGTGAAAAAAAAAAAAAAGAAAGAAAGAAAGAAAGAAATAGGAAAGCCAGGCACAGTGGATCACACCTGTAATCCTAGCACTCTGAGAGGCTGACGTTTAAAGGATAGGAGTGAGATGTCATTTTAGAAAAATTACCTGAGCACTGTAGAGAATGCCTGGTCCCAGCTACTTAGGAGGCTAAGGCAGGAAGATCACATGAACCTAGGAGTTTGAGGTTGCTATGACACCATGGCACTCCTGCCTGGGCAACAGAGTGAGACTCTGTCTCAAAAAAAAAAAAAGAAAAGAAAAGAAAAGACAGAAAGAAAGAAAAGAAAAGGAAAGGTGAGGTAGTATCTGTGACTCAGTGAGTAGGGCGCCAGCCCCATATAGCAAGGGTGGCAGGATCGAGCCGGGCCCTGGCCAAACTGCAACAAAAAATAGCCAGGCATTGTGGTGGATGCCTGTAGTCAGCTGCTCAGGAGGCTGAGGCAAGAGAATCAATTGCCTGGGCCCAGGAGCTGGAGGTTGCTGTGACCTGTGATCTGTGACGCAATGGCACTCTTACTGAGGGTGACAAGGTGAAACTCTGTCTCTAAAAAAAGAAAAAAAAAGAAATTGAAAGAAGCTTATGAAACTCTGTGTGTATGTATGTGTGGCTGGTGGGAAGCTTGGGAAATTGTGGAGACTGAGTTTGCCACCTGTGACCCAGAGAGAGCCAGGACCCCGCTCTGACACCCCAGGACCCTCTTGGTGCTGGCTAAGGTCCTGACAGGTGCTTTTCTGTCTGTCCCACCCTACAATGGCTATACCTGGTATCTCTACTCTCCACTTCCCCTCCAAGACTCCCCCGTCCCCTGCCTGCACCCGCCTCCCCCTTTTCCCGCCTGGCAGCACCGGGAAAATGTGAGTCAGGAGTCTGGCGGCTCAGGCCTCCCTCACCACCACGTCCTGGCTGCTGGGCTGGAGCCAGCCTTGGCCTGATGCACCTCCAGCCCAGCCAGGAGCGCCCCACTCCGCACGGAGACATTCTGTGTGGACACTTACTGGCGGCAGTGGCTTGAGTCACAGGTCAGGACTATTGTCATTTTTCAGGGAAGGCTCAGAGAGGTTGCACTTGTCACACAGGAGTGGCACCTGGTGCTGGCAGTGGCAGTGCCTGGGGGCAAGTCTGAGCCTTCCTGTGTAGACAGATCATACATTTCCTCAGGGATCTCTCAGGAAGGAGGGACCCTGGGCTGCAGACCTGACCTTGGATCCTGACACCCCCATCCCCAGAGCCTGGGCCTCCTTTCTCTCACAAACCTCCAACCCACATACCAAAAAAGAACAAGGCCAAGAGTCCAGGAAGAAAAATACCCAGCAAAGGGGACACAGAGCACCTCTTGGCTGCCTGTACCCTCTTCTCCATTTCTTCCACCAGCAACAACCCCGCCCATCAGCCAGTGACATCAGCTGAACATAGTCACTTCATTCTGCAGAACATTAAACACTCTCCCAGCCTTGTCTGAGAAAGATACAAGATGTTTCAGAAGGTGGGTCCCATCCAGATCCTGCCCCAGACCAACCACTGCTCAGGTGTTCAACCCAGGGATAGCTTCTCCACCTCTCCAAGCCCCAGTTTCCCAATCTGTACAGCGGGGCTTACAATAGTGCCCAGCCTTCCAGGCACACTGCTTGGCACACAACAAGTGCTCAGAAAATGTTCCCATTGTTATCCATAGGCCCCAAGTCTGTGCCAAGTCTTAGCTAAGAGGCTTGGGGACACCCACCCCTGTGCACACATTAAAAGCTTCCCTGTGGGCTCAGCACCTGTGGCTCAAAGGGCTAAGGCACCAGCCACGTACACCTGAGCTGGCAGGTTCTAATCCAGCCTGGGCCCACCAAACAATGACGGCTGCAACCAAAAAAAGACCGGGTGTTGGGGTGGATGCCTATAGTCCCAGCTACTTGGGAGGTGGAGGCAGGAGACTCGCTTGAGCCCAGGAATTGGAGGTTGCTGTGAGCTGTGATGCCATAGCACTCAATCCAGGGTGACAGCTTGAGGCTCTGTCTCAAAAAAAAAAGCTTGCCTGTGGAACTTCTCCGTCACCCCATCCCTCCATCAGAGTCACATAGCCAGGTCCGATTTTTATTCTTTGGCATCCACTGAACAGGCCCCAGTTATTATTATTTCTGGCCTAAAATGTGGTGTGGTTCTGGCAAATTAATGGGACCAGGCTACTTTTTCTTCTGATGAGGTGGTATCCCAGCATTTCTGGAAAACTGTGCTGTTTTCCGATCAAGAACATTCAATTGTAGCTTGGCCTTGGGACTATCGAGGCAGACACCACTTTCACTGCTGGGTTGTCTGCCCTTCCAACTCAGGAGAGGAGATTCTGGGGGCCCCTGACAACTTCATGCCCTCCCCTGCCCCCAGGCCCTACCCAGACCAAAAGCAAGGCATCCCATATATCAGAAAAGGATAGGAAGGACACCAAGGACAGCAGCAGGGCAGCCTTCCCATTTCCTCCTTCTAACCCGTTGGAAGGAGTTTCTCTCCTTAGCAACATTTAATGTGGAAACAGAGGCTCAGAGAGGTAAACCAGCCTGCCCAACATCACACAGCCAGGAAGGGCATTAGGGGATGGAAATCAAACGTGTTGGGTAGAGAAACCCTGGCTTTGACCCTTTTCCTCAGCTTTCTCACTAGACAGCACTTGAGAGGCTAAGCATAGACTGAAGTCACCCTTGTTCACACTTTCTCCCTTCTTAGCTTGGGTTCAAGGTGGTTCAGAATCCAACAGACTCAGCATCTTCACTGCTTACCAGTGTGACCTTGGCTCATGAATTCTACTTTCTAAGCCTCAGTTTCCTCATCTGCAGAATGGGGGCAATATACAGGCTCTCTCACTGGCTTGTTGTATGAATTCTCCAAGATTACAGATGCTTTTAAAAATGCTCAGCTAGTGGTTCCCTGATGAATTAGGCACAGAATTAACATGTGACCCAGCAATTCTACTTCTAAATATGTATCCCAAAGAACTGAAAACAGATATTCAAACAAAAACTTGTACACAAATGTTCACAGCAGCACTATTCACAATAGCCCAAAAGTGGAAACAACCCAAATATCCATCCACTGATGAATAAACAAAATGTAGTCTATTTACACAAAAGAATATTATATCAGCAATACAAAAGAATCCCAGGCGCCTACACACTACCTAGCACAAACCGCAAACATGCCACAGCATGGATGAGCATGTGGCCACAAAAGGCCACACATACGTGATTCCATTAGTATGAAAGGACAGATCCACAGAGACAGAAAGTGGGTTAGTCGTTGCCAGAGGCTGGGGTGTGGGGAGATGGGGAGTGACTACTTAATGGGTACACGGCTTCCTTTGGAGTGATAAAAATGTTCTGGAACTGGCTAGTGATGAGGGTTGCACAATATTGTGACTGTACTAAATACCACCAAATGGCACACTTTCAATCCGTTACCTGGTCAATTTTATGTGTATTTTACCACAATAGGAAAAAGTGCTTAGCAATGCCCACATACAGCAAGCAATCCCATGAAAGTTAGCTATGATTATCATCATTGTTGGAGAAAATCTTGTCTCAGTCAAGGCTTGGGTTCCAGAGCGAGCCTGTGGGGCTTAAGTCAAATCAAAATCGCAATTCCAAAAACACAACACCTATTTTCCCTGCCATCGCCTGGCTCGCATGGGAGTTCATAGGTATTTCTTGGTATCTCCACTCAACTGAGATTGCAATTGTGAGGAAAAAAGAAATATATCCCCATGGACCCAATAAACAGACATGATGCTGTCGTGGAGAGACGAGTTAAGAGGTAGAGTTAAAGCCCGGCCTTGTTTAGCCAGGGTCATCAGGGAAGGCTCGTTGGAGGTGATACAGAGTGGAGGTAGTGAGCAAGAGCCCAGCAAAGCTCCACGTGAGGCACCCCCGCCTCAATCCCACCCGTTCATTCACTGAGTTCCGGCAACACCTTCCTCCACCGGCAGCAGCTTACTCTGTCCCAAAGCCTTGGCACTTGCTGTTCGTGTGAGCACCATCCACACATCACTGCTGGACCAGCTCCTTCCTACCATCTGGGTCTTTGCTCAGACATCACCTCCTCGGTGAGGCCCTCCCAGACTGCCCTGTCTCAAGGGACCCCTCAGTCACATCTCATCGCCTCTCCCTGTCTGTTTCCATCTTAAGACCTCTCCTACCCAAATTATCTTCCTGATGTATCCATTAGGCCATCAGTTCCATGAGAGCAAAACTTTCTGTGTGTCTTGCTCTCTGAATATCCCCATGCCCTGTGCCTAGAACAGCACCTAGCACATAGTAGGTGCTCAAGAAATTATCTGTGGAGGGAAAGCATGAACAGACGAGTGAATAAATATGTGAATGAATGAATGTTTGTAGAGAAGAGGGGGCTCAGGCCCAGAAAGGCACTTCCCCAAAGGCACACAGGTGGGGAGGGGGTGACCCCAGATGCCCCTTCTTGGTCCAGGGCCCAGCCCCAGGGTGGGGGTGGGAAGGCAGTAAAGCCTTGCTTCCTGGCCAGGGGCTGTGGGGCAGGAAGCCACATGGCCAAGGTAGCTCTGGGGTCCACTGCCCTGTCTACCACCCTTCCTCCTGGTGCCTCTCTGCCCCGCAGCTTGGGAATTCTGCACCTCCCCCTCAGGCCTCCCAGCCACCATCCCGGCTATGCTAGTCTCCAGCCCTAGGTAAGCCACACAGGGACTTTCCCCAATAGGTGAGGGCTAGGGCAGGGGAAAGTGCCAGGTGGCTGCCAAGATGGTTCTCTGTTCCCGAAACTGCCATCCAGGAAGTAAGTGGGGGTGACAGAGTGCCCATGTCACTGTGGCTCTGCCCCAGGCCCTCACCTCAGCCAGGGCACCTGCCTGAGTGATCCTGGGCAGGTGGACGCCTTCCCTGAGCCTCTGCTTCCTTGTGGGCAGTAATCCTTGCCTTTCAGGGGTGTGTGTGCACGAAAAGGGGCAGCAGGAGAAAAACATCTCCCCCAGGCTTGCCAGAGGCTATGCAGGACACACTTACACTGCCAGACGGTGAGTGGGGCGTACTTACCCTAAAAGGCGATGGCTGGGGCGGGTGCCTGGAGTCCCAGCTTCTCAGGAGGCTGAGGCAAGAGAATCGCCCCAGCCCAGGAGTTGGAGGTTACTGTGAGCTGTGACATCACAGCACTCTACCAAGGGCGACAAAGTGAGACTCTGTCTCTAAAAAACAACAATAACAAAATAAAATTAAAAATACAAAGGTATTTCTTGATTACCTGAAATTCAAATTTAATTGGGCATTCTGGTTTTTGTTTTGTTTTGTTTGTTAAGACCAAGTCTCCCTTTGTGGCCTGCAGTAGAGTGCTGTGCGGTCATACCTCACAGCAACCTCTATCTCCTGGGCTCAAGGGATCCTCTTGAGTCAGTCTCCCAAGTAGCTGGAACTATAGGCACCCGCCACAACGCCCAGGGATTTTTCAGAGACGAAGTCTCCCTCTTGCTCAAGCTAGTCTCAAACTCATGAGCTCAGGCAATCCACCCACCTTGGCCCCCCAGAATGCTAAGTGAGCCACCGCACCTGGCCTTGCATTCTGTTTCTTTGGTTGTTCCTGTCATTGCTCTTGATGTTTTTGATTTTGCTAAATCTGACAATCTTAGTCTGGCATGAAATGAATGTGCAATGATATCTGCTAAATGAATGAATGAATACATGGAGCTAAAAAGTATAAGCCAAAGGAATAGACAAATAAATTAGCGATGGAAAGCCCTTTTGTACAGGTGTTATTATTATGGTTGTCATTGTTTCCTCACGGTTCAAAAGTGCTTGCTTCCGAGAACATTCTTTCTCCTATCTCATGCTCACGATAGCTTGCTGGGGAAGTCGAGGCTTGCAGAGGGAAATGACTCATCCATGGCCCTCCAGGCCTGTCTGCATCTGAGACTGGGGCCCATTCACACTTCCAGGCAATGCCTGCCCTCTAACACATCACTCCTTTAAATCTCACAACAGCCCCATGAAGCTGGGACAGCTGCCAATGAAGAAAGTGAGGTTCAGAGAGGCGATATGACCTGTCTAAGCTGATGGTGGCACCTCCTGGACAATGGTCCTCTTCCTGCAGCTGGCAGAGCCCCCTACTGCCTGCCCCAGCTGCCACTGGACTGGGACTTACAGGGCCATTACTCAGCCCAGGCTTAACTGCATGAAGGAAATTCCTCCCCAGGAAGCCTCCCCCCTGCTCCCTTCTGAGTCCCAGGCTCCACAGCTGGGAAATACCTCCCCCAAGGCCTGTTTATCTTCTGGCAGTGCTAGCAGATGTGGAAAGCCAGGCTTGGGCTGTGAGCTGGCAGTGGTGGGCGGCAGGCAGGGCCTGAGCCAGATATACTGGGCCAACATGGCCAGCATTTTTGTGTTTCATTCAGCCATTCAACAAACATTTATGAAGGATTTGCTGGGCCAGGTATTGGGGCCCTTCCTTGTTGCTGGCTGTTGGGAGAAGAGGGTCAGATGACGAGTTTTTAAAAAGAGCCCAGCACCTAACAAGCGCTCATGTCTCTACCATCCTCTCCTGAGCACCTACTATGTGCCTGGCACAACAGGTGGCCCTGTCGGCCTGTCAGGGAGACAGGATGACGTTAGGAAACCACAGTGAAGGAGAACCGGGGAAGCTGATGGAACCTCAACACTCATACTGCAGTGCTGGGTGCTGTCCCAACAGCATCTCATTTAATGCTGCTCATCACAACCCTAGGTGACAGGACCGTCACTAACCCTGTTACACAAAGTAGGGCGAGAAGGCCAAGGCTCTACCACAAGGAAAGCTGTACTATCTCCCATATTTAGAAAGAATAAGCAATTACAGAGCCTCTACTAATTGAGTCAGCTCCCTTCAATGAGCAATTAAGCCATTCATTTATTCATTCACTCAACAAATCTTTATTAAGACCTACCATAGGCCAGGCGCTGGAGACATAGCAGCAAATAAAACAAACAAAACTAAAACTTCATATAGTACTGGTAAGAGCACAGCGGCTGGAGCCGGATGCCTGGGTTCAAATCCCAGCTCTGCTACCTACCAGCTGTGTTATCTTGGGCAGAGACCTTGACCACTCTGAGCCTCACTTTTATCTTCTGAGAAATTAGCAATAATAGCAGCACCTACCTCCTAGGATTATGAGGATTCAATGCATTTCTGCAAGCAAAAGGCTAGCTCTGGTAGAGCTCAATACATCTTGGGTATTTTTCTTTTTTTAATTTTTTTGAAACATAGTCTCACTTTGTCACCCTCAGTAGAGTTCTATGGCTCACAGTCTCAAATTCTTGGGTTCAAGTGATCCTCTTGTCTCAGCCTCTCAAGTAGAAGGGACCACAAGCACCCACCACAATTCCAGCTATTTTTTTTTTAGAGATGAAGTCTCGTTCTTGCTCAGGATGGCCTCAAACTCCTGAGCTCAGGCTATCCATCTGCTTCGGCCTCCCAAAGTGCTAGGATTACCAGCATAAGCCACTGCACGCAGCCTGGTATTTTTCTTTTTAATGTCTATTTCTTGTATGAGTAAACCGAGGTTCAGAGAAGAATTATGGCATCTGCCCAGGGTGAAAACTTAGTTGTGCTGGAACTTGAATCTAAATGTCTAAATGACTGAGAGGATACCTCTTTCAAGGCTCTCCTGCCCCTTCCAGCTCAAACAACTCTCCTAGCCCCCATCTAGGTACAACTTTTAACCTCGGTCTTTGAGGCCCAAGCAGTGTCCTGAGAACCGACTATATCCCTGTCCCCAGTGGCCCCAGCCCCGCCCCAGATACACAAACTTGTCTGTTGGTGCAGGGCCCTGGGATCCATGTTTTAATAGGTGTCTGCCGATTGCTGTGCTGGGGCCTGACGTAGCTCACTAGGCCTGGAACCAGGCTGAGGTGCAAGTCATCCAGGGAGAGCAGGACCCAGGGTGTGAGGTGCGCTGGAGTCAGCTCTGTTTTATTTCAGACAGGAAGGCAGAGGGGGAGGGCAGAGAAGGAAAGCAGGGAGGGAGAAGGAAAGAAGAAAGAAAGGGAGGGAGGAAGGGAAAGAAGGAAAAGAGAGGGAAGGAAGGGGAAAAGGAAAGAAAAGAAGAAAGAGAGAAAGAAGAAGAATGAAAGAAGGAAAGAATTCTCATTTGTCCCAAGCTTGCCCAAACTGAGTTCAGAGCCAGACCACAGGGCTCTCATTTTCTTCCCTGATTTTTCTGCCAGAGGCAGGAAACATTTTCCCTTGGGAAGCTCAGAAATAGCTGAGCTCAAAAACTAGGCTGGGTGAGGAGGATTCCAGGCAAGAGGGAGGGATTTACACCAAAGGGCTCTGTAGCGTCTGGAGGTTAAGGGCACAGCCACTGGCGCCAGTGCGCCTGGGTTCAAATCCCAGTTCTAACGTTCCTTGGCTCTGTGACCTTGGATTTGGCCTCAATTTCTCACCCACAAAGCAGGAATCAGTAACGGTACCAGGCATGGCTATGTCTAAGTATTCAGACTTCATTGTCAAGACTGGCTTTCTCTCCATCTTTGGGGCTCCACTCTCCGTCAGGCTTCCTCTCATCAAGGCAAGATGAATCCCACAGTTCAGGCTTCTACCCACTGGGCTTAGCAACCCCAATAGAGAGAAAGTGTCTCCGTCCCCCGCCCAGCCCTTGCCCACTCCAGCTAAAATCCCAGGCCTGGCTTTCATTGACCGAGAGGCTGCGGCACTATGATTGGTCAGTCCTGGGCCACATGCCCACCCCAACAATGGAGTTAGCCTCACCTGAAACCCTTGGACTGAGGCACAGAGAAGGGGGAGTGAATGCTGGGTAGGAACCAATACCAGACGCCCCCTACAGGGACCCACAAGGGGCAAGAATAGGAGAGAAGCTGACTTAGCACTTGCTGAGCACCTAGCATGTGCCAAACACGCATTTACACAATCCTGTTAAGCCTCCCAACAAGCCTGCTGACAGTGTTCCTTTGGGAAACAGGAAGGGGCGGATTAGAGGCAGCGAGTGGACTAGGCCAAGGCCACCCAGAGCTACCTCCGCTTCTGAACCCTTCCCCTGCACCCTGCATGACTGAGTTCAGAATGCCAAGAGAGGGCAGTTAATGGGGACTGTTTATAAGTCACTTGCTGTGAGATTAGCTGCCACCGTTTCCTCATCGCTAAGTTCTTTGTGAGCCTGTCCTGATATCCCTGAGGCTTTGAGAGGTCCAGGCACTTGCCCATAGCCACACTGCAAGGAGAGGGGAACCAGGGTCTGGACCTGGAGCTGCCTGAGTCCCCACTAAGGGGGCCAGAGTAAGGGTGGGGAGAGCTGGACCCTGGTCAGGCCACCTTGCAGCCCCCTTCTGGATCCTGTCTCAGCTTCTGCTCTCATCTGGACATTATGAGAAACAGCCCAGCAGCTCACCCCAAACAGGGCAGAGGCAGGGCTGGAGAAGGTAGGAAGGGGAGGTGCCAGCTATGCCCCATGCAAGGTGGGGAGGACAGTGGGCTCTAAGGACAGAAGAACGGGATTTGCATCCAGCTGTGCCCCTTATATCCCAGTGACTGCCTTGCCTCTCTGGATCTCATCTGCAAAACAGACTCAGGACCCACACCTGGGGTTGAGGAGAAGGTCCTATGAACTAATATTCACAGCTAACATTTACTCAGTAGCTGTGCTGGGCCATCCAGCGGGGTCACAGGCCTGGGAGCGGCCACCGGGGTGAGTGTTGCCCTCGATGAACTCACTTAGCCTTTACCACCCCTAGAGGGCGGGGGGCAGGTGCTGTTACTATTACCTCCAATTTCAGAGAAGAGACTGACACCGAAAGAAAGGACTTTCTTGATGACATCACACAGTGAGGAGGTGGCAGAGCTGGGAGTAGAAGCCAGGCCAGTCCAGTTCTTCTTAACCATTATCCAGTGCCCTGAATGCAGTCAGGGTCAGCTGCCATTACTACTGGTGTCCCCAGACTGTTGATGCCTGCCAGACTTTCTGGAGTTAGGGTCCTACCCAGAGTCTGGAAACACGGTGGGCCACACTTCCCAGTATCCCATCCTAAATAGGCACCCTGTTGTAACCCTGCTGGGAAAACTGTCCAGTGTTGGTGTGTGCAGCGCTCAAAGTTGCGCAGTGCATCGGTCACTTATGGCGTCTCAGGGTAGCTGCCATCTCCTGGACACGCCCCTTACTTACACACACACACACACACACACACATGCACTCCCCGTGGGGCAGGGGCTGCCTTCCCACCAGCCCCATGCTGGCTCCATGCTGGCTGCAGGACATTTGTTACTGTGTCAGTTCCAGCTCCCACCCTGATGGGGGGCCGACAGGCAGGAGGCTTCCTGGCGGCCCTGGGAGGGAGGAATGCGCCCCCGCCCCCAGCCCCATATGGCCTCCATCCCGGCCCATCTGCTTCCCATTGCCCAATGCAGCCGCTGCAGGGCCGCTGGAGCCCGCCCGCAGGGGTGTGAAGTTTATGTGGCCAGGCCTGGAGCCGGCGGTGACAGGGCCACACACGCTCACACAGACACACACCGGACACCCCCCACCAACCCTGGTGCGTGTGAATGCACACACACACACAAACATCAGTCTGGCCCCTGGACACCCCAAACACACCCCTATTCTCACACACCAACAACAGAGACCTCCAGCATGATCACTGACCCCTCCAGCCCTCCTACTCGTCAAAGTCCACACCAAACCCTGACACACTCACACACACAACCACCCCTCCCAGAACAGACCCCAAGCACACAGACTCACACACACCCATACCCTTCCCAGCCAGCCCCCACACTCACAGCCACTCACAAAAGTAACTGCCACAACACACGAATACACAGGAGCTTACCCAAATGATGCAAACAAAAAAAGGTGAGGGCCAGGTCTCAAGAGAGGCCACCAGCTAGGGAAGAGGTCTCCTCCTCCTAACCCAGGATGGCCTCTCCTCCTTTCTCCTTCCTACTCACCCACAAATCTCCCACATCCCCCAAACCTAAACACTGCTGTCAAGACAGTACACGCGCTGCTCTGCCTCTTCCTCACTCCCTCCCAGGAGGCAAGAACAAGAGACCAAGGAGGGCTAGAGACCAGCAACCACTGGCCAAGGTTGCCAGGGACAGTGGGAAGAGCAGGGTTACCACCCAGGGCCCCAGGGCTCTGCACCCTGCACTCTAAAACCCCCAAAGGATGCTCATCTGACTTCCCCTCCTCCTCCTGGGCACCTGGACCATCCCCAGAAAGACCCTATCACTCTCCACTATCTTCAGGGACTAGGGCAAAATTCAGGGATCCATGAACTTGAACTAAGGAAACAAAGTACATCTTGATTCTCATTGATTTCCAGATGGAATCTGGCAAAACCACAGCGGCAGTAGCTGGACTATGGCTTTGTCACTCAGAAATCCTAGCCACGTCCATGTCTCTTTAAGGTGTTGGAGAAAGAACTTTTAACTTCTTCCTGACTTCAAGATTGCCGTGGTTACAAAGCCTGCCGTGAGATCTTGTTATTAGATGCATTACCAAAGAAAAATAGCTGTCAGCCCTGCCACCATATCAAACAGTGAGCTATTAAATATTTTAATAACTCCAGTTTAATATAATTAACTGGTTTTCATTTAATCTTATTACTTTCATTTATACAAAAAAAAATTTTTTTTTTTTTGAGACAGAGCCTCAAGCTGTTGCCCTGGGTAGAGTGCTGTGGCATCACGGCTCACAGCAACCTCCAACTCCTGGACTCAAGCGATTGTCCTGCCTCCACCTCCCAAGTAGCTGGGACTACAGGTGCCCGCCACAACGCCCAGCTATTTTTTGTTGCAGTTGTCATTATTGTTTGGCAGACCCAGGCTGGATTCAAACCTGCCAGCTCAGGTATATGTGGCTGGCGCCTCAGCTGCTTGAGCCATAGGCACCGAGCCTCATTTATATAAATTTAAATCTAAATTCATAAATAGCAAAGAGGTCCATGGCACAAAGGCTGGTAAGAGTCCCTAAACCAGGCCCAGGCTATACTGTTACTTTTACTATTATCATAGTTTTGGGGGGGGGCGGTTTGAAACAGAGCCTCAAGCTGTCACCCTGGATAGAGTGCTATGGCATCATAGCTCACAGCAACTTCTAATTCCTGGGCTCAAGCGAGTCTCCTGCCTCTGCCTCCCAAGTAGCTGGGACTACAGGCGCCTGCCACAACGCCCGGCCATTTTTTTTTGGTTGCAGCCGTCATTGTTGTTTGGCGGACCCTGGAGCTGGATTTGAACCCGCCAGTTCAGGTGTACGTGGCTGGCGCCTTAGCCCGCTGAGCCACAGGTGCCGAGCCTGCACCAGCTTATTAGTGAACAGCACATAGCAAAGAAAACTCATTATTATCCCTATGAAAGTGTGGCAACTGTCCAACTGATGACATTTTCAGCTTGATATGGTAAGATGATAGTAACGGTAATACAGCATTAAGTATGTGCCATCTCATGTACAATTCCTTATAGACCCAACTAGGTTCTACTCCAGTGTCTCCTCTTCGAGTTGTACCTGATTTTATTACCAGTTTTCATTCGAATCCACTGGGGAATGGGACGATTTTGTTTTTGTTTCTTGGCCAAAAATTGCTTGATTCTGAAAGTCTTATGAGAGGACATGGCGACAAAAGGGAGTACCACCTCTTAGGTATTTTTAAACACAATTAAAAATGGAAAAACATATATAGGACTTGTATGAAAAAAACTAAAAACATTGATGAAAGACATGAAAGATTTAAAAAACTGTAGAAACATAGAAACATACTGTGTTCATGGATTGAAAGATTCAACATAGTAAATATGTCAATTTTCAAATTGATATAAAGGCTTAATGCAATTACTGTCAAAATTCAGTACGAATTTTTTCAGGCCAGCACAGTGGCTCACTCCTATAATCCTAGCTCTCTGGAAGGCCAAGGTGGGTGGATTGCCTGAGCTCACGGTTCCAGACCAGCTTGAGCAAGAGCAAGACCCCGTCTCTAAAAATAGCCAGTCGTTGTGGTGGGCACCTACAGTCCCAGCTACTCGGGAGGCTGAGGCAAGAGAATCACTTGAGTCCAAGAGTCTGAGGTTTGCTCTAAGCTGTGATGCCACAGCACTCTACCAAAGGCAACAAAGCAAGACTCTGTCTCAAAAAAAAAAGAATTTTTTCAGTTTCTTGAATTTTTCAAGATTATTCTAAAATGTATATAGAAAAGTACGGAACTAGAATAATGAAAACAAATTTAAAGAAGAATGAAGTATAAGGAATCAGTGTACCAATTTCAAGACTCATTACATAGCTACAAATCAGGGCTGTGTGCAATTAGTGGAGGAAAAGATACATAGATCAATGAACTAGAATACAACACCCATAAATAGACACACACAAGTATGATGAAATGATCTTTGAATAAAGTGTATAAGCAATTAAATGGAGGAAATAAAGACTTTTCAAAAACTGGAGCAATTAGACATCCACAGGCAAAAATAATGAACCTCAGCCTAAGTCTCACATGTTATACAAAATCAACTCAAATAGATCACTAACTTAAAATGCAATACATGAAATTATAAAACTTAGGAGAAAATGTTCAGAGTTTAGGAATAAGCAAAGAGATCTTAGATTTAACACCAAAAGCATGAACCATAAGGGGAAAATTAATAAATTGGACCTCATCAGAATTAAAAACTTCTGCTCTAGGAAAGATTCTGTTAAGACAATGAAAAGACAAGCTACAGGGCGGTGCCTGTGGCTCTTGGAGTAAGGCACCTGCCCCACATACAGAAGGTGGCGGGTTCAAACCCAGCCTCGGCCAAATTGCAAAATAGCCAGGCGTTGTGGCAGGCGCCTGTAGTTCCAGCTACTTGGGAGGCTGAGGCAGGAGAATCGCCTAAGCCCAGGAGTTGGAGGTTGCTGTGAGCTGTGTGACACCACGGCACTCTACTAAGGGCGATAAAGTGAGACTGTCTCTACAAAAAAAAAAAAAAAAAAAAAAGATAAGCTACAGACTGGGAGAAAATATTTGTAAATCACATATCCAACAAAGGCCTAGTATTTAGAATATATGAAGAACTCCCAAACTCAATAGTAAAAAAAAAATCAAATCAGAAAATGGATAAAAAATGTGAAGACACATTTCACTGAAGAGGATATATAAGTGGCAAATAAACACACAGAAAGATGTTCAAAATCCTTAGCCTTTAGGGAAATTTAAGTTAAAACTATCAGAATGACTAAATTAAAAAAAAGTGACACTATTAAATGCTGATGAGAATGGAGAGAAACTGGATCATTCATATCGTTCGGGGGAGAATGTAAAATGACAGAGCCACCTTGGAAAACAGTTTGGCAATTTCTTTAGAAACTAAATATACACTTGCCATATAACCCTGCACTTGAACTTCTGGGCATTTATACAAGAGAAATGAAAACTTTTGTTCACAGAAAAACCTGTACACAATTGTAGCTTTATTTATTTATTTATATTTTGTAGAGACAGAGTCTCACTTTATCATCTTCGGTAGAGTGCCGTGGCGTCACACTGCTCACAGCAACCTCCAACTCCTGGGCTTAGGTGATTCTCTTGCCTCAGCCTCCCAAGTAGCTGGGACTACAGGCACCCGCAATAACGCCCGGCTATTTGTCTGTTTTGCAGTTCGGCCAAGGCTGGGTTTGAACCCGCCACCTTCGGCATATGGGACCGGCGCCCTACTTGCTGAGCCACAGGGGCCGCCCTGTAGCTTTATTTATAATGGCCCCAAACCAGAAACAATCCAGATGCCCTTCAACAGGAGAATGTTAAACTATAGTATGTCTGTTTCATGGAATACTTCTCAGCACTAAAAAAGAGTGAATTGCTGATACATACAACAACCTGGATAGATCTCCAGAGAATTATGTTGAGTAAATAAAGCTAATTTCCAAAGGGTATATACTGTATGATTCCATTTCTGTAACTTTCTTCACAAGTCATAGAAGTGGAGAACAGATTAGTGGTTGCCAGGGGTGAAGGGGGGAGTGAAGGGAAGCGTATTTTCATAAAAGGACAACCTGAGAGAATCCTTGTTATGATGGAAATGTTCTGTACCTTCACTGTATATGTGTCAATATCCTGCTTGTGATATTGTACTAAAGTTTTTCAAGATGTTACCACTGGGCGAAACTGGGTACAGGATACATGGGAATCGCTCTATGTTTGTTCTTTGACTGCATGTGAATTTATAATTATCTCAAAATAAAACATTTAATTTAAAAAGAAATGAAGCAGCTTATCCACCCGCTGCCCCCTTCTCCCGAACGCCGCTCCGGCTCCACGGTGCTCGCTCCTCCACCGTGCTCGCTCGGAGCTCCGGGGTCCTGCAAAGCTAGCGCCGCCGCCGTCTCCCTTCAGCCGCCATCATGATTATCTACAGGACCTCATCAGCCACGATGAGGTGTTCTCCGACATTGTCAAGATCAGAGACATCGCTGACGGCCTGCGCCTGGAGGTGGAGGGGAAGATGGTCAGTAGGACAGAGGGTAACGTTGATGACTTGCTCTTTGGTGGAAATGCTTCCGACGAAGGACCTGAGTTGAAGGCGAAGGTCGAAAGCACAGTTATTACTGGTGTTGATACTGTCATGAACCATCACTTGCAGGAAGCCAACGTCACAAAAGAAGCCTACAAGAAAAGAAGTACATCAGGCTCGGCGCCTGTGGCTCAGCGGGCTAAGGCGCCAGCCATGTAAACCTGAGCTGGCGGGTTCGAATCCAGCCTGGGCCCACCAACCAACAATGACGGCTGCAACCCAAACAAAAATAGCTGGGCGTTATGGCGGGCACCTGTAGTCCCAGCTACTTGGGAGGCAGAGGTAGGAGACTCGCTTGAGCACAGGAATTGGAGGTTGCTGTGAGCTGTAATGCCACGACACTCTACCCAGGGCGACAGCTTGAGGCTCTGTCTCAAAAAAAGAAAAGAAAAGAAGTACATCAAAGATTACATGAAGTCAATCAAAGGCAAACTTGAAGAACAGAGACCAGAAAGAGTAAAACCTTTTATGACAGGGGCTGCAGAACAAATCAAGCACATCCTGGCTCATTTCAGAAACTCCCAGTTCTTT
>CAUYON010119202.1:0-30666 GCA_963573935.1 Arctocebus calabarensis
GTGATCAAGAAAATGCCATGAAGGCTATCTGTAAAAGTACGATGAAAACATTTCTGAATGTATATGAATCATGCCCTATGATTGCACCAATGTACAGAATTATGATTCAATAAAATTATAAAAAAAAAAAAAAAAAAAGAATCTCACTATTTTGGAGGAAAGAAGCATGAAGTCCTTTGCTTGCCCACTTCCTGCTGAGGGAGGTGCTGTTGTCCTGCTAAACATGTCTCTTGTCAAGCATGTGAGGGGCGGAGAGGCCACCCCTCCAGGCAGGGCGAAACTGGAGGGAGAGGGGCAAGGTGTAGAGAGGGTGTGGCACGTCTATTAAAAGGTTTGTGAATAATCTAGGGGGCTGTCGAGCTGCATTCTCCAGGGGAAGAACCTTTTAAACTCTCAGTCATCTTTAATAACCCCAGGGCTCAGAGTCTTCCCAGCAATTCTTTTTCTCCTTCTTTTCTCCTCCCTCCTGTTCTTGCCCCTCCTCACTAGCCTTACAGCAATTCAGAGAAAGCACCACAGATTGAGAGCAAGCTGAGTAAGTTGTATTGGTATGTTTTTAGCCAGAGAATCATCAAATTAAAGTTACAGCCATGTATAGTTTAGTTGAGCATCTATGTGTTCTAGACTCTTTGTGAGGTGCCAGATGTAGAAATGACCAGTTAAGGTTTCTGCCTTACTATGAATTAACCCAAAACATGCTCACAAAACACTGTGAAAAAATAAAAAGATACTGTTCATCATTGGTGTTTTATAAAAGAATTGGGAAACATGTTCAAGACCAACGAAGGGAGGGCATTCATCCCTACATTTCATAGGCTGTATTCTTTGATGTGCTGATGTGCTTTTTTTTTCTTTTGAGGGGATACAGTTTCACTCTGTTGCCCTGGATAGAGTGCCATGGCATCATCATAGATCACAGCAACCTCAAATTCTTGGGCTTAGGCAGTCCTGTCTCAGCCTCCTGAGGAGCTGGGACTACAGGTGCCTGCCACAACACCTGGTTAGTTTTTCTATTTTTAGTAGAGATAGAGATGGAGGCTCACCCTTGCTCAGGCCTGTCTCAAACTCCTGAGCTCAAGCAGTCCACCTGCCTTGCTCTCCCCGAGTGCTAGGATTACAGCCCTGAGCCACCTTGACCAGCCCTTTGATGTGTTAACAGAGTTTTTTCCTTTTGTTTGTAAAAGAGGATTCTATAATCAAGGAAGTTTTTGAAATACTGGAATCAACAAAGTAAATAATGTTCCTTTTTTGTGTAGTGCTTCTCACAGGCTAAGAAGGAAATATAATTGGCTGTAAATTTCCCAAGTTTCTTTGGTTACAGAAGCCCATTTTCCAAAAAGCACATTAACATCTCACAGATCACTAGCAATGCGAGGAACACGATTTTGGGCATACGCTCCCCTCTGCAGCATTCCTCACAAGTAGTCACCCAAGTGGAATTGCTCTGAGCCATCTTCAACTATAGCTCAGTTGTTTCTGAGACCCAAAATACTGTTAACAGGCACAATTTCATCACTGCCATTGCTGATACTTACTAATGTTTTTTGGCAACAGAGCCCCTTTCTGGGTGCTGGGTGTAAACTTAGCTCTTGCTGCCAGGACACACTAGGAGCCAGCACTGGCCTTTGCGCAGTGAACAAACCCTGTTATCTGGAACCCTACTGGTGAACCACTGGAATAAACCAATCTTTCAGAATGTTTGATTTAGAATCATAAATAAATACAGATCTAGCAATAGGAAGATCACTTGATTCGTCCTTCAGCTTACAGCAGGCCCAAGTCTCAACTTTCTCAGAAAAATGCCTTTTTTTGTTCACTAAAACCCTCCCTAGCCTTTTGACACCCAGTTCTTCCGCATCTTTCTCCTAATAATCAGGAACAGTTTTCTCTGAGGTCTGGCCCACAATCTTCTCTGTTTGCATGGAACTGACCAGAACTAATCAGACAGATGATATAGATTTCGTATGCTGAAATTGGCAGGTGCCTGCCTTCGTCCCATCCACTTTGAAAGTGTTTTTTGTTGTTGCTTAGTTTTAACTTTTTACTCCACTTCAGATGCAGTCGTGTCTTTCTGAACAGAGGAGGGACAAGACAAAAGACAGAAGTTTGGTAAACGGAGGCAGCCTTGGAAGCGATTTTTAATGAATGAACCTGTTACCCTCTACGGTGATGGCTGCTGTTCTCGATGGAAGGCTATATTCTGAAGACTAACATACTTAGTTAGTCTTCAGAATATATGGGAGGCAGGGAGAAAATGAGAGAAATTGGGAGGAAAAAAGAATGTCAGAGAAGTCCACAGGAAGCATGGAGACTAAAATAAATCAAAATTAGGTTTTCCAAGTTCGGTAGTGAAAGAGAGAAAAAGGCTAATTGCAGTGATGAGAAGCCCTCTGCCATAGAAATTCCAAATTCTTGATTTTACTAATGGAGCATGTATGTTTTAAGCATGGCATTCGACTTTTCTGTCCTTGTTTCCTTCAGTGAATTTGGGGTAAAATATCTACCGTCAGTTCAAATGGGCATTAGGATTTGTGTGTGAGGTGGTAGAGAGATGGGGTTTGAAAGCCTTACATTTGTGAAGTGGAGTTCAGTGAAACTATTTGGAAAGACTTGGGGAATGGGGGGTAATGGTGGAGAAGAAGAGTCCAGATGAAACTTAAGAACTCTTAGCTGAAAGGCACAAGTGTTAAGAAGGATTTCTTAAAATGCCCCCAAGCTGTATTTCAAGGTCCTAGAAAACATCCTGCCAAGAGTTGTTTGTTTTGTCTAAGGCGCATGATAAAATCCTTCTCAATCCCTGACTATTCAAGGAACTTGCATCTAACTTGTGGTATAAGAATCCAGCATATGGATTTCTATGTATTCTTTGGTTCAGTGTGTGTTAGCATTAGAGAGAGAGCAAGTAATCACTCTGTAGTTCCAGATTTACTTCTTGTTTTGTCCATAGCCTCACTAGAGCCAAGTCTGGGCCAGGTCTGTAGAATTGCACTGTGATGAATAAAGAAAGCCAGAGCCCAGATCAAGGGCTGTGAAGTATGTGGAAGACCTTCATTTAGAGAGATGGAGATGGACACAGCCTGCCTTTGTCTTTTTTGAAAATTTGTTCGATTCAGAGTACAAAGGCTTAGAATGCACATCACCAAATGCTGCAAAACTAGTGACTGTATGACCTCAGAAAAGTATTTGGCTTTTCTGTGTTCAGTTGTCTCATTTGTTAAGTGAGGGTGTTAGGATGTTCCAACTCAGTATATTACGGTGAAGCTGATGCAGTGTCCATCACTATGAACATGGGCGATTATGAGTCAACCCACAATAATACCAAATCAGGAGTGGGGCGAGGCAGTGCTCAGCTGTGCTGCACTGGGCTGGTTATATTATCCTGCGTGTAAAGATCTGGGAACTGCCTTGCTTTTGGCAGATGGCTTAAAGTATTAAGGGACTGTTTTTCTTTCTTTCAGACCAATGATGCCTTAGGAGCCACCTGGAATTGGCTGTACTTCATCCCCCTCATCATCATTGGATCCTTTTTTGTTCTCAACCTAGTCCTGGGAGTGCTTTCCGGGTAAGCCAGATGTTTTACTCTCTCTCAACTTCTTTGCTGACTGCTAACTATAAGCTAATGCCTCCTGACTCATGGCAGATTCATTCATTTAGCCTTCATTTAGAAGACATTTACTGAGCAGCTCCTATGTGCCAAATGCTGTTTGAGATGCTAGGAACGCAGTAGTGAACCATCATTCTAATCATCTTTATTATTCTTAGGAATTAAAAAATCGTTGTGTCAGCACAGCCCCGAACACAATATTGAGTAAGAGTTCACTTACCCATCCATCCTTTCCTTCAGTATCTCTGCAGTCTCAGGCCTTCCATGTCAAACATTGTTTGCGAGGGATACAGAATCGAACAAGGTACAGGCTTTCCCTCAAATGATTCTTATTCCGTAGAATATTGGACTCCAAATCTTGTAGTTATGGCCTGAATTAGCTCACGCCAATCTACAAGCATTCAGTGTCCAATACCCATGGTGAGCATTGTGACGAGCATACAGAGTTACGGTTCTTCCCTTTAAGAAACATGTTTTGCTGGAAAGACAACAAAAACACTTGAGACAGGAAATAGGAGGGTTGTTATTTTTTAATAATTTTGTGTGGGAGTAAGGCCAATCTATGTAGCCTGAAGTTATCAGAGATGGTTTCGTGAAGGATTAGGATTTTTCTCAGGATATAAGATATGTAATAGAATAACATATGAGAATGAACATTTCAGGAGGGGGAACATGACACCATAAGCAAAGATGAAGAAATGGGACTTGTTATGGAGTGTGAAGAGATTATAAGGTAGTGTTTCAGGATGGCTAAGACAGAGATGTATTTTTATATTTTTCTAAGCAAAACCAAACTTAATTTCTTGTCAGAGTAGCATAAGTTCTTCAAATGAAAATTTGTAAGGTGGTGTTTCTGCTTTAATGTGGTAGATTGAACCCAGTTGGTCATTTCTTGAAACTTAGCTAAGTAGGGAAATACAGTTTAAGAAGGGCACAGGTAGAGAGGACCAGAGCGATGATAATGGATGAGACATGCCAGCCAAATTTTTGAAGATAGAAATCGGTGACAGATGTAGGAAGAGGTGAGATTTAATTGCCTGCAATGGAGGATGCCAGTGGAAAGCAAACTGATTGCCCTACAGAGCCCTAAGAAGTATCAGGAATTGAGAGCTAGAATGGATGTGTTGCTAAATCCAACATTAAAAAACAAAAAAAATACCCCAAACACAAGAGGATTGTTTCAAAGTCCTTATAAAGAATATCAGATGCTCTCTTGTTACGTCTGATTGCAACCCCCTGGCATCTGTTCCATCTAACCCCCACCCCAGCAAAAGTTAGGAAAAATTAGAGAAATTTGAAATGGTAACAGGTACAGGTGAACCTGAAGGTGGATTGATATGTTATGAAAACAGGAGGGTTGAATGAAAATGCAAAGCTGAATGTCCATATTCCAGTCCACTTCTAGTGCTTGACTCTCAGAAATATAGTGACCTGTTAGGAGCTTAGAAGACTGTGGGGACATAGTCCCTCTAAGAGAAAAGACTTGTCTATACTGATATTTGAGGGGAGACCAGAGAAACAAGTTCCTACACCATCACCTTCAGTGAGGTACACTATATTAATTCTATGGCTGCCATAACAAATTACCACAAAATGCATGTCTTAAACTGAGAGAAACTATATTCTCTCACAGTTCTGGAGGGTAAAGGTCCAAAATCTTCCAGGGCCATGCTGCCTCCATGGGCTCTAGGGCAGGATGTATTTCCTTCCACTTCCAGCTAATGGTGGCTCTAGGCATTCCTTGTCTGACAGCCACATCACTCCATCTCTGCCTCTGTGGTCACAATGCCCCTTCTTCTCTGTAATTTCCCTCTGCTTTGCTCTTATAAAGACTTTTGTTGTTGGACTTAGGGTCACCCAGATAATCCAGGATGATCTCTTGTACTGAAGATCCTTAACTTTATTACACCTGCAAAGATCCTTTTTCCAAATAAGGTTGCATTCATAATTTCCAGGAATTAGGACATGAATATATCCTTTTGGAAGGGTTACTATCCAACCTACCACACTCACCATTTCATGAGTTCCAACCATCCATACAAAGTTTCCAACAAGGGTTCGTTCTTTGCTCTTAAATATGAGCACACAGTTGAAGATCATCAGTGTTTGAGGAAAATGTCTAACACAAAAGGCAAAAAAACAAATAACAAATAGAAAAAAGGAACTTCTCTGAATATGAACAATGCAGGGAGCAGAAGACAACTTTAAAAAATTGTATTTGGGCTCAGTGCCCAGCCAAATCCACCAAGGGTGGGTTTTAACCCGGCCAGAGCCTGCAAAACAACGACAATAACAAAAAAATAGCTGGCTATTATGGCTGGCACCTGTAATCTCAGCTACTGGTAGGATAAGATTAGAGAATCGCTTAGGCCCAAGAGTTTGAAGGTACTGTGAGCTATGACATGATGGCACTCTACTGAGGCTGACATAATGAGACTCTGTCTCAAAAAAAAAAAAATTGTATATGGTATCAGCATAGATGGAAAAGAAATGGTCTCATCTACAGAATGACGAATTACTATAAAAATGTAGAAGATAAGAGCTCTTGGAAATTAATATAAAATGTGACTAAAGTAAATTTGCATTAATGAAAAATGAAATTTAAAAATGCATTAAAAATAAAAAGATAGTAAATGGTTAAAACATAAAGTTGAAAAAATCACCTAGAAAGTAGAACCAATCAAGAAAACAAAGAAGAGTTGGTCCAACATCGAACTATAAAAGAAGTTCTATAAAGAATATCATGTTCTAGTACACACTCAATTCTAATATGAAGGCAGTAGATGATCTAATACAAGGTGGGAGTTAGGGAATGAGCAAGTGGGGGGAGAGATAGGGGTAGGGAAATTGAGGGAGGGGAATGGAGGTCACGGTGTATGGCACATCTCTTGGGGGCTGGACACAATTATAAGAGGATAAGTGGATTTCTTCCCAGCCTGGTTGGGAATCTTACCCCACCTGCACCCAGGTGGAATAAAGCCATTTTTATGGCAAAGAAAAAAAAAAGAATATGATGAAATGAAAAGAAAGAAATTAACAAAGAAAAATATAAGAAATGTTCCCCAAACCAAAAGATTAACATTGTCAGATTAAAATATCTGTTGAGATCTGTGCAAGGATGTTCTTTCTCGGATCATTTCATGAAAAGTGGGGGAGTTTGAGGTAACCTGAGTACCCATCACTGGGAAATGAGATGAATAAAATGTTGGATGCATGCTGTGACATACAGTGTCACATGGAGCAACAAACACCATATATACATGGAGCATAGAATAACTTAAGAACATAGAGTCTAGGGTAAACAAGAAGGACATAATGTGATATAGTTATTACTCAAAGAAAAATACACGTATACAGGCTTGGCACCTGTAGCTCAGTGGCTAGGGTGCAGGCCACAGACACTGGGGTTAGTGGATTAGAACCTGGCCTGGGCCTGCCAAAAACAATGACAACGACAACAACCACCACCACAACAAAAATAGCTGGTTATTGTGGCAGGTGCCTATAGCTACTAGGTAGGCTCAGGCATTGAGGCATTGCTTAAACACAAGAGTTTGAGGTTGCTGTGAGCTGTGATGCCATGGCACTCTACTGAGGGTGATGTAATGGTGAGACTCTGTCTCAAAAAAAAAAAGAACCCACCCAAAAACATGTATACAAAGCATACACAGTTTGTAAAAATGCATTCAAATAAAAGGTACACATTGAACATATTGTAATGATAGTTTGTATAGCAGGGAAATAGAATGTGGGTATGGAGATAAAAAGGAACAAATGGGTTTAATTCATTAATAATAAAGATACACCCACCGAGCACTTAGAATATCTATGAAAAGTGATCACACAAAGGTAAATCATCATGAAATTTCAGAAAATCAAAGCAAAGACTCTTCTGAAACTGTCCAGCAATTGGAAAAGGGGATAGAGTTTACCCACAAAGAACCGGGATAAAACTGGGCTTTTCAGTGGTAACACTGAAAAATAGTAACCAACAGAGAAGTTCCTAAAACTTTTGGAAGGAAAATAATATCCAAGATAGAATTTTATACCTAGCCCCAATACCAATTATTTTGAGAGTGCAATAGAGATATTTTCAGATACCCTTTCTGAAAAAGTTACTGGAAACTGTGAGTTACCAAAATTATGGAAATAATTGAAGAGAGAGAAAAACATGAGAGTCATGGAAACCAGGGATTCAGTGGAGGACAGAAGTGGGGGTTGGTTCCCAGGATGATAAAGGGAAGTCTAAGATGACAGCTCTTAAGGGTCTGGCAAGCAACTAGCTCAGATCCAGATAGGACGACAGAGGGCTCTATACATATAATCTGCAAGAAAAAAATCAAACTAATATATTCCCTGATTAGCACCTAGGGAAAGCTTTCATTTTCTTTTTTCTTTCCACTGCATGGGAGCATGAAGAGTGCCTTTTTTCCATAGTCATCCCTCTCTCAAGTTTGGGGATTTCTCTGTTGGTTACTATTTTTCAGTGTTGCCATTGAAAACTGCTCTGGTCCAACCGTGTGGTACTAAGAACCTGTGGTAATTTGTGAAGTGGTTATGAGGGAGAAACCTTGCAAAGGAGTACCTGGGGTTGAGTATTCAGGAGCTGTCATTAGTTGTATTCAGAAGAGTTACAGCCAGGTGCTACATTACAATGTTTCAGTCAACAACTTACCAAAATGCCAAATATATAACAGTAAGATTATAGTGGAGCTGAAAAATTTCTATACCATCATAACGTTATAGTACACTGTGCACATTTATGGTGATATTGAAATAAACTCACACTACCTGTCATATAAAAGTATATAGCACATACAGTGCTTGATCATAGATAACTATATTACTGGTTTATGTATTTGTCATACACTTTTTATTTTGAAATGTATTCCTACTTACTAAAAAAAAAAAAAAGTTCCCTCTAAAAAAGGAATAGGCAGATCCTTCAGGAGGCTGTCCAAAAGAGGGCATTGTTATCATAGGGATGACACATCCATGCATGTTATTACCCCTGAAAACCTTCCAATGGGACCAGATGTGGAGGGAGAAGACCATGATATTGATAATCCCGACTTATGTAACCCTAGGCTAATGGGTATGTGTGGTTTTTAACAAAAACTTTAAAAAGTAATACATAAAATAAAATTAGGGAAAGAAACTTATAGAATAAGGATATAAAGAAAGAAAATAGTTTTGTACCTCTGTACAGTTTGTTTTAGTTGTTTTAAGATGGGGTCTTGATTATGTTGCCCAGGCTGGTCTTAACCATCTGGGCTCCAGTTCTCCTACATCAGCCACCTGAGTAGTTAGGATCACAGGCACCAACCTCTGTGCCTGGCTACAGAGTATGTTTTAAGCCAAGTGTTATTACAGGAGAGTCCATAAGTTAAAACAAATTTTAAAAGTTTATAAAGTAAAATAGTTATAGTAAGCTAGGATTAATTTACCATTGAAGAAAGAAACATATTTTTAATAAATTTAGTATAAGTGAAGTGTGCAAGGTTTATAAAGTCAACAGGCATGTACCGTAAGGCCCTAGGCATTCAATATTCAACACTCACTTACTGACCCTCCAACCCCCAAGGTAGCTTCTAGTCTTGCAAGCTCTGTTCATGGTAAGTGCTCTATACAGGTATACCATTTTAATCTATTGTACCATATTTTTATCATACCTTGTCTATCTTTAGATATGTTTAGATGTGCAAATACTTACCTTGAGTTACTGTTGTCTACAGTATTCAATATAGTAATGTTGTCCTGTTTTGTAGACCAGGAACAATAGGCTGTATACCATGTAGTCTAGGTGTATAGAAGGTAATAGCATGTAGGTTTGTGTATGTACATTCTATGATGTTCACACAGTGATGAAATAGCCCAATACCACCTTTCTTGGAACATATCCCTCCCATTAAGACATGAATAAAGGTATGAATATATAACATGCGTATGTATTTATACACCAACCTAAGTGTTTAATTCCATGAAATAAAAAAGTGTCACCACTAAGGAAACATATGCCTCTGTGCAGCTCAGCTGTCAACCACATTTACATTTTTGATGCTGAACTCTTGAGACAGAACCCTGGTGGTGCTAAAACGGCCTTGAGAGGATGGGGGAGATTGAGTATGGGGGGGGGAAAGGGGATATCAAAGACTAAAATCTTGGGTTCCACAGTTAGGCAGTCTTTAGGCAATATCTAAAATTGAAAGATAAAGAAATTGCAGTGTTTTAAGTATAATATTTAGAAATGTGGAAGTGAAAAGCAGAAGAAACAGGTGAAGAGTTGAAAGTGGTTGCCTCTGGGGACTGACATTCAGGGATTGAGAGAGGTGAGGCAGAGGGCTGCTATTTTTTCATTGTAATTCTTTCAAAATTATTTGACTTTTTAAACTCTATGTGCATTACTTTGAGAAAGTAGAAATTAAATTTTAAAGTGAAAATATTACACACGCAAAAAATGTGTAGGATGAAAGGCATATATAAGAATATTCATCTAACATCCGTGGGGGAAGGATTGGCAATGGGAGAGACCAGATTCAGGAGGATTAAGGAAGAAACAACTGCTCTGGTCCAACCATGTGGTACTAAGAGCCTGTGGTAATTTGTGAAATGGTTATGAGGGAGAAACCAAAGACATTGCAAAGGAGTAAGAACGTTCATAGTGTATATCCAGTGGGGAGCATAAAGACGTAACACGGATTCTTACGTGTTTACTCATGCAGTGAACAATTGTTTTTTTTGTTGTTGTTGTTTATTAATTCATAGCTGTGTACATTAGTACAATCATGGGGTACCATGTACTGGCTTCATATACAATCTGAAATATTTTCATCCAACTGTTCGACATAACCTTCATGGAATTTTCTTGGGTATTGTATGAAAACATTTGTATTCTGCATTTAGTAAGTTTTACCTATATCCTTCTAAGATGCACCATAAGTGTGATCCCATTTACAGTGAACAATTGTTGACATTCTTTGTTTATGGCCAAACACTGCTGTAGGTGACTCTCCCTCAGGAGAGACCTGACCACAGACTTTCTTCATGTATTTCTACAGAGGGGATAATCTCTAGTTTGTGTATGCTTATCTTTAATAAGACTAACTACAAGATGTTCGTTTATCCTTACTAATTTCCTACGTGTGTTCATATGTTAGTTTGGAAAATTTAAGATAGATTCTTACTATTTGGGGAAAGAGGCTCGGCGCCTGTGGCTCAACGGGCTAAGGGGCCAGCCACGTACGCCTGAGCTGGTGGGTTCGAATCCAGCGAGGGCCCGCCAAACAACAATGATAGCTGCAACCAAAAAATGGCCGGGTGTTGTGGCGGGCGCCTGTAGTTCCAGCTACTTGGGAAGCAGAGGCAAGAGACTCGCTTGAGGCCAGGAATTGGAGGTTGCTGTGAGCTGTGATGCCACAGCACTCTATCCAGGGTGACAGCTTGAGGCTCTGTCTCAAAAAAAAAAAACAAAACAAACTATTTGGAGAAAGAGCAAAGTAGATTCTGGGCTCACACAAGTCGCTGGTGTTCTGGGCGAGTCTCCAGTATAAGTTCAAGGTGTGTCTCAACAGAGATGGAAGTGGGACAGAGCACTACCAGACACTGCCCAGTCGGACAATGCCTTGTGTCTATCCCTGCGGACTCTGTCTGGTTTGGAATCACATCTTTGCATTCTCTTACATCCTCTTCTGGATGGCTAAGCATGGTGCAGAGGAAGAAGCATGAGCTTTCTCCATAGGTGAGAAGCCTAATCCTGTAAGAAGACACTTACTGGCCCTGTGTGTTTAGTGAGTTCCTCTGCAAGTGGAATGGCAGTTTCATTCTCATAAAGCCTATCCAGGATCTGGCATGGACTAGCCCTTAGTTCTTACCAGCTGCCTATATCCTGTGACAATATTGACATGCATTTTCACAGCCCGGGAGGCGCAGGTGGCTATCATCTGCCCAGCAGCCTGTGGCTGTTTGGCTTGAGCCAGCTGTGGGGCCATGGGCTCCTCTCCCACTAGAAGATGGCCTCAGGTTAGGACATGTCGTGGATGCAGGATGGCAGATGCCTCCTTAGCACTCCTAGAAGTCTAGGAAGTGACAATGGCAGCTGGGAACAGCTGGTATGAATAAATTCTGACATTTAGAGGACTGTTAACAATAGGGGCCTTACAGGCTGGGATGGAAATATTTCTTTCCCAGTTTCTATTTCGCATTCTCATGCTTACCACGTTTGGGAGGGGTTTCCTGGTGCCTGCAGAGGGTTCAGCAGCAGCTGGTCTTGTGTACAGACCGTGGGTTCGTCTTCTGCGTGGCTGGCTCTCACATGCCTCTGGAGAGGGTGTGCGCTTTCTCCGTGGATTGGGGGTTTAGTTGGGATTGTACTCACAAGCTGCCTCCGGTAGCTCTGAAAGTTTTATCTCCTGGGAACAGGTTTCCCCTGACCTGCAGGCAGTTTGAATGTTACATACCAAGGCCTTCCTAGAGCACAGAGACAGCAGTGGAAGAGTGGACACACGTGGCCCAGTGTTCAGCACGTGGGGAAGACAGCCCAAGTCAAAGGGTCTGGGCAACATTCATCGGTGCTCAGAGACCATCTGGTGCCAAGTGTAGAAGCGACCGAAGCACCATCCCAAGGGCCTGGGCATTGGTGGGAGGAAGGCTACAGGCATGTTTGTCAGCTTCCTATTTAAAGAAGAAGTATGGATAGAAGTATTGTAGCATTTTTACTTGTCTCAGAGGAAATGAGATTTGATGAAAACCATTAACTTAGACTTGAAGAGAAGCAGAGCTTCCTGTCTCCATGGAAACAAACCAGGGCTGCAGGAGCACATCCTGAGCACTGTCAGGGGCTACAGGGCCAAAGGCTCACACAGTCAGAAAATGTCCTGAAGCCATCCCACTGTCCCCTTCCACTGTTCCCAGGGCTTTTGGAAGAGAGGGAGGGAGGGATGGGGGAGCTCTCTCCAAACTGGGACAGGGACAGCAGGCCAGGGACTGGTTGCATACACACACGGGGGTGACGTGAAGTCTTGTGTATGGAAGTCATGCCACAGTTTTCAGTGCACCTTTACTTCCATGATTGTATTTGTTCTTTGCAACAGCTCTGTGCAGTCAGTAGTAGTAGTCAGTGTCTGTATTTGGATATGTGAAGAGGGTAGTTTACAGATGCTAATCTCCAAGTAGTTACTGGTAGGTGTGGGGCCAGAGGTTGTAATTTCTCAACTTCTGTTTAGGTGCTTATTTTAGTATACCAGGAAGCTTCCATTCAGTTGTGCCCAGGCTGGCACAATTAGTGAAAAGTTGCCAAGGGTTAGCCTAGAATACCATTCTGACCGTATGGATGTATTAGTGCAAGTTTTATGTGTAATGCACACACTTACTTGCACACACCGATCTTGACATAGACAATGTGACCTGGTACAGACTAAGCAGAAGAGGCAAAGACCCACTGTCACAGTCCTATTGTGCTAAGGATTAATGGAAAATGGTAGAGAAGGAATTCTCCTGGTTGCACTTCTTTGGTGAGTGGAGTGGCCCTTCAGCAAGCAGAATAACTGTGTGTGTCTTGCCATCATCTCACTTGCTGGCTGCGTTTGATGATTCAGTGCAATTCAGCAAATGTTATGTTGAGTGTCAACTGTGCAAGAGAGAACTTGCTGGACTCTTAAGCTATAAAGATGAAGAAAATAAGGAAACTGTAGACTAATAATGAAATTTTTCACAATACACAAAATGGGGTCTAAGTTCAAATAGAATTCTGGTCCCCTCAAAAGCTATTAAGATTCGTATGTGGCTCACATATTTTAGGTAATGACTATCTTGCAAGGCAATTTTGGGGATACAAAGGTGGGTAAGACCTAAATCATGGCCGTAAGGTACAGACTAACAAATGTCCCTTCAGCGTTAAACCTCGCACCTCCTGATGGACCTGCTCTTGCTTATTAGGAGGCAACTCCTGGGTGCTCTCCAGGGATAATTTGAGCTGGGAATGGCTGTTGGTTTTAAGAAGGAAATTACTCAAGCCCAGCTTAGCAATCTGGGTGAGATCTCTGAGGGTTAGCGGGGGTATTAGATCGACATGTGTCTGATTCTCCCAAGGCAGGCTGACATTGAAGGTGGCTGGCGGAGATGGGTGTGTGGGTGAACTACACAGTAATTCTGCTGGGATTCTGACTCTAGATTCAAACAGTAAAAATTCATTATTGACCCAGGCAATAGTTAGTAAGTACTTGCTGTGAGTCACCTAAGGCTGGGGATACCAGATCAAGCAAGGACAGGGAGCTGCTACCTAAAAAGGGCCTAACAATGGGGTGGCATTTAAATTGGAAGGGGGCCAGGGTCAGATGAGGCCGACTGAAGAAGGTGACAAAAGTATGTGCTTTTGAAGAGTGACAGTGCTTAGCTAGAGGAAGGAAGGAACATGGACGTTCCAGCAGGGACAGCACATTGGGAGTCAGGGAAGATGAAAGGCCAGGGGGCAGAGCTGGCAGAGCTGGGAGGGGAGGGGATGGGGCTAGAGGACAGATAGGCCAAGGCTCATCTTGAAGGGCCTCTTGGGCTAAGCTGAGGTGTTTAATCTGATCCCAGAAGCTTGTGGGAGGCTCTGAAGCTGTATGATAGGAGGATGAATAGATTGGCACTGGAAGGTGCTCACCCTGGAGAGAGTATGCAAAGAAACAAGGCTGGAGGCAGGGAGGCCCCTGATCCCACAGAGAAGCAGTTCTGTGGGGCTGGGGAGAGGGGGGAGGGAGACCCAGGAGGTGTTGAGGGGAGGGCGCTGAAGGCCCTGGCTAGGACTGTGTGGGTTTGGAGGTGGAAATCAGAGACATGTCTCTTGAACCTCTTTTAGTTTTCTGAACTGAGTTACCAGGTATTTAGGGGAAAACACAGGACAAAAAGTAGGTTTACGGGAAAGAGCTTAGTATTTGGACCTACGGAGCGTAAAAAGCGATAACATACTCTGTGCCTTAGACTAATCCACAGCAGTGGGATAGAGTTTATTTAAGGTTGATTTTTTTAAAAATCTGTAATTTATTGAGACTGTACTTTGCACCGAGCATTATGCCAAGCCCATGACACATGCTGTCTCACTTAGTCCTCACAAGGAGCCTGTGAGTATTAATTGCTTTCTTTTATAAATAGGGTAACTGTGTCTGGAAGGTTGGTAATCTGCCTAAGCAAGTAATGCTAGTAAACAGCAGGTTCAGGATTTGAACAGAGGTCTAAGACAGGGGCTTTAACACCTTTTCCCTTAAGCAGATCCTCTGTGTAGTTTAAATGTGGTTTATGGAAGGGAATTTTCCAGCATGTAGTACAGCAGAACTTGGGGAACATGAAGAGGCCCCCAGTGGCGGCCACAGGACAGATGTAGAGCTTCATGGTCCTGCAGACAGAGATTTGCTATTATAATACCCAGTTTTAGTTATCACAGAAGGATGTTTATAGTTTCCCCTTTACCTAGAAGGACACTATTCTGGGTGTGTTGTATGACTGGGGTGAGGTAGGGTGTGTCACACACAAAGCTCATTAAGAGTTTGCTGAAAGAGTCTGCATTTCCCCAAGACACTGCTTTTAATATACAGTTGTCCAAATTGTATCTTCAAGTGTGATCAGAATTGTTTGAGGAAGACGGGACTCTTAAGTGAAGTTTGCTCCTGCCCTCCATGTACAACTGAGGAAACTCAAATAGAGAATGAAATGATCGCTCAGGTCCCACCCGGCTCTTTAGAGTCAGATCTTGGTCAGAACCTACATCCCCTGGCTCCCTGCAGGGGCCGCCTTTTCCTCTGTGCTTTTGGAATATCCCCACAGTAAAGTCCAGACTCTGTGGACAGTGTATCTGGGTCCGGATTCTATTGCTGTCACTTGCCAGCTGTTTGATGTCAGGTCAGTCACTTCACTTTTCTGTACCTTCAGTCACCCACCTGTGTATAAGGAGATGAGTGTCTATCTACTTATTAGATAAGTGAAAGGAAATAAGAGCATACATGGTACGTGTATAGGATCTAGGAGATAGTACATTCTTACTAAATAGTAGCTGATGGTAGTAGATTTCTTCTCTTTAGAACCTGACTTATATCTCTATAGGTGGGGCTGGGAAAGAGCCATTCATCTTACCTGGTCAGCACTCCCGTTGAGTCAGCATGAACTCAGATGTTTTCACAGGTGAAGCTAAGTATCCACAGCCTCTGACAGGGAGCAGCAACGATGGATGTGCCCTTGTGTCTCAAGTGGCATCAACTTTGACACTCCACCATTTGCAGTTTCTCGGAGTGCCCTGGCCTTGCTCCCCTCTGCTCATGGGGTCTGGCGTGAGCCTCCCTTGGTTTTCTGTGTTAAATTCCTGCACTTCTTTCAAAACTTGTTTCAACTTTGACTTCCATCATGAGATCTTTTCAGGTCCTCACTGGTATTTTCCAATTATGATGAAAGTCTTTCTCCCATGTTTGTGGCACTATGTCAGCGGTTCTCAACCTGTGGGTCGTGACCCCTTTGTAACAATGAAAATAAAGCCTGCATATCAGATATTTACATTGCGATTCATAACAGTAGCAAAATTACAGTTATGAAGTAGCAGCGAAAATAATTTTATGGTTGGGGGTAACCACAACATGAGGAACTGTATTAAAGGGTTGTGGCATTAGGAGGCATTAGGAAGGTTGAGAACCACTGCACTATGTACTATGTTTGTTATAGACTTTATTACTCAGTAACATTGTGGAATTTATTAATACTAAAGGTAAGAGCTGACATTTATCGAAAGCTGTCATCTGCCCAATGCTTTGCTAAATACCTTACATACATTAATTCAGTTAATCTTTCTAGCAATCCCATGAGTCAGGTGCTATTGTTAACCTCATTTGATAATGAGGAAATGGGGGCTGAAAGTGTTTAAGTCTTTTACAGCTAGTGAGGAGAAGAGCTCTCCCGCCTCCCCCAGGGTGTACATTCCTTGCTCTGGAGTTGCAAATGTCTCTGCCACCCTTAGGTTTGTTTCTTATGCTGGCGATGTCTTTCCACCTAACCGGATCTCTCCTAGGTCTCAGTGCCTTGTTTTTATGCTCAACAAGTGATTGCAAAATTGAAGGGCAACTAAGTAACACCAGGGCCTCTTAGGGGATGGAGAATAAATAGTATTGCAGAAAACTGAGGAAGAGGCTGGCATCTTAAAAGTCAGCAGTATAACCATTGAAATTGGACATCCTGGTAAAAGTTCCAGAGAAGCTGTTTCCTCTGCAGAATAACGCTTTTGCCTTCAGCTTATAGGCATTGCAGGCAAATGCTTACTACAGGTTGAACACATGGCTATTGGCAATCTTTTTTTCTGTCTAGTTAATTTCTCATATCCTTTGCTGTCTTCCCACTGGTGTAAATTTATCTTTTCCGTAGGACCTTAAAAGATCTATTTGTATAGTAAGTCTATTAACCATTTTATGTCATACGTATCAAATGCTTCAGGAATAATCACTTTTAACAGATAAAACTGCTCTCTCGTTGGGAATCATGGACAACTAAGCCGTTAGAAGCAGAAAAAAGATGAAACAGCTATTCCTTTTACTTTAGAGCACTTCATTTAGAAAGCATTTCATGTGTACTCATTTGTTTGGTTCTCGCAGTGATGCTAAGAAGTATTATTATCTTACAAATAAGGAGATTGCAGCTCAAAGGGAGCCAGTAACGTGCCCTAAGTCATGAATGTAAAGCTGAATTTCTGATTAGCAGTCCACAGCTTGGTACACAAAGTGCTGTTCCTCCCTATGCACTGGGTGTTTCCAGTGGGATCTTGGCTACTCGGCTTTTACTCCAGACACAGAAGTGGTATACATACCCCAGCACAAAACAAACTGGTCTTTTGAATTTATTTATTAACTTAGCAAATATTGTTGAGTACCTGCTAGTTGTCAAACACTGTTGTAGATGCTCGGGATGAAACATCCCTGCCCTTATGGAGATTACAGTCGTGTGCTGTGCATGTAATCTATATTTTACATAGTATCTCTCCCCGTTTTAGAACTTACTAGTAGGAAAAAGGCTAATCAGCATGAATACCCTGGAGCTGCTCTGTGTTCGTAACACTACGGGCTGAGACTGATTGTAAAATGCAGTGCAGCTGCCTTGGGTGGGGGGCAGCGCTGGTTCTTTTTTATAGACTACAATTCTGTCCCCTATGAAATTAAGCTCTAGTGTTTTCTTCTTCTAATCTACCTTGGGGAGTAGGAGCCATGCTAGGATAGGCTGTTCTTGGGGCTCAGCCAAAGTGAGAGGATCCTGGGCTGTGAAGCAGTGAGGTGCAGAGGGGAAGTCATTTGGGAAGAACCAACAGCCATACTTAGAAAGGCTGGATCTGAGAGGTGGATCAGATGTTGTAGGAAAAGGAATAAAGAGATCAGTGGGTAGGAGAATCAAATAGTAAAAACAAGCTACCGTTTTACAATGATCTATCCTTTTCATAGAGAAAGTTGGACACATAGATTGGGACTTCTTTAGGGGTCTTGTTGGTAACAAAGACAATAGCCAAATATAAAAATGACTCCATTCTTTGTTGAATAATTTTCCATATGTGGACTTTCTAGTTGGAAAAGTTCTTAGGTTATTGAAACAATCCTGGTATCTCCTCATTCATACTCTTAACTACCTTCATACAGGTTCATCTTCTAACACTCTGATACCTTTATGTAAAGAAGGTGCATCATGCATATATATCTATGTACGTGTGCACACATTTTCATGCATGTACATGCTGACTTATATTCATGTGAAAACATTAATGCACGCATCCTAGTCTTTGTCCCTCCATGAAATCCTCAAAGAACCCAGTCTTTTAATGACTGTACCACTACTGCAATTCTCCAAATTTGCCTTACATAGTAACTACATTCAAAGCTATTTCAAGACTGTTTCCATCTTAAAATCTCACTTATCTGTTTTTCAGAGGATGAGTTAATTTTTACTTAGTGGAATATAGTGTGAAATAATGCTTAAGAAGATAGCTCATTAGATAGGAGGAGTAAGTTTTGGTGTTTTATTGCTCAGTAGGGTGACAGTAGTTAAGTCAGGTATTGACTGTGTATGACAAAATAACAGAAGGGAGGGCTTTAAATGTTCTTACCACAAATAAATGATAAATACATGAGGTGATGGATACACTAAATACCCTTCCTTTGATCAGTATGTAACTTATACGTATAATATATACGTACATATATTTACTTATTTATATCAAGTAAATATATATAATTGTAGTGTGTCAAAAAATAAAAGTAAGTACAAAAAAATGAAAGAAGATGGGTTTGCTGAGAGACAGACCTGGATTTAACTTACCTGTCTGCTACTGACCTCCACAGTATACACCTTCTCTTAGTTATCTTTAGGTGTCTCAAACTTAAGACGCCCCAAACTGAATTCAGTGTCTCATTTTCCTACCCTGCCACTCAACACACCCACTCTCCTCCCATGTCCTCCTTCTGTTATTTTTTATCATAATTATCATCCAAGGTAGAAGCCTTAGTTAATCACGGTTCTCCTCCCTTAGACTCTGCGTCTAATTGTTCATTAAGATCTACTGATTCCGCTTTGAGCGAATCAAAATTTGTGTTGTGGCCTGTAACAACTGTCTTTAAATATTCTCTCTGCTCACTCTGATCCAGCCTGATCTCCACAAAAAAAAGTCTTTCCAAATTTGGCATTCAATTCTAGTATTTGTGTGCCTTAATTATTTGTAATGTCTTCTTTCTCATTGCCTATATGATAGAATTATTCCTGTATTCATTCCCAGGGGTGTCCAACCTGCAGGCTGCAGGCCACATGCAGATTATTTGAGTTGTGTTCTGCTTATCTTCAGTGTTGAATATCATGAAAAGTATGCATAGACCTTTTGTTTTGCTCATCAGCTGTTAGTGTTTGTGTATTTAATGTGTGGTTCAAGACAACTCTTCTTCTTCAAATGTGTGGCAGAAAAGAAGAAAGGTTGGACTCTGCTGAATCCACTTTCCCTCAAATAGGTATCGAGCTTCAACTACATGGCAGGCAGTGTTCCAGATATTGGCAATATAGCAGAGAACACAACCAAAATTTCTGCCCTCATGAAACTTATATTCCATTGTGGGGAGATTCCAAGGCACATAATATATTCCAATTTAGTTAATTGAAAGACAAACCCTATTCTTGAAAAGGAATATTTCAAATTACAATAATATCTACTTTGCCCACTTTAGCCTTTAATGTGATACTAAGTGCAAATAAGGTTTTTACTTTACTAAATTGTTAAAATTTATCTGAAAATATAATGATAGCCAAGACATTTCCTAGAAAGAGCACCGAGGAATAGAGACTTTTTGTACAGGTAGTGAAATATACCCTGAAGCTACAATAATTGAAACAGTGTGGTATAATATAGGAATAAAGGAACCAAAAAGAGACCTCAATGCATACTGCATATGTATGAATTTACAGCGTATACAAAGGTCATTTCACATTGGTGAAAGCGGATCGTTCTGGTGTGATGACTAAAAAGAAGAAAATTGAATCATGTCTTATATCAAAATAATTTCCATGTAGAGCTAGTACATACATTTTTAAAATTAAATCATAGAAATATTCAAAGAAAATACAGAAAACTAAAAAAGTCTTCAAAGGCCTTTTATAAACATGACACAAATCAATAAACCATAAAGAAAGAAAGTGACAAATGTGTGAATTTGTAAAAATAAAAATTGACTACCATAATTCACTGATAAGTTCAAAAGACAAAACAAGCTAGTTTTGGATATTAGATTGATTATACAGAGGATTGTAGAAGGTGACAAAACAAAGGAAAAAAGGTGTTTGAGGTGATTGATTAGTAATAGGACTATAGGAAAGCTCTAAGAGCAGACAGAAAATGAGGATCCTGGCTGGGCACCTGTAGCACAGTGATTATGGCGCCAGCCACATACACCAAGGGTGGTGGGTTCAAACCTGGCCCAGGCCAGCTAAAACAGCAATGACAACTGCAACAAAAAATAGCTGGATGTTGTGGCGGGTGCCAATAGTCCCAACTATTTGGGAGGCTGAGGCAAGAGAATCACTTAAGCCCAAGAGTTTGAGGTTGCTGTGAGCTGTGATGCCACAGCACTCTACCAAGGGTGACTCTGTCTCAAAAAAAAAAAAAAGAAAGAAAGAAAATGAGGATCCTAGGCACTGATGGCCTTTAAAGAAAAAACAGAGGTGAAGATTTTAGGTGGTAAAATAGTTAAAACATGATGAATAATCATCTGTAAATGAATAAGAGAGTATCACCTAGGATATGAACTCAAGATCCATTTGTAAATGTTTTGGAGAATTTTGGTTCCATTCACCAAGGTGAAGAAAATAGGAAGGAAGAAACCTCTTGATCTGAGAGGAAGTTGGGTTCAGTTTCAGACATGGAGAGCTTAAAGTTGGGGAGGCCTGAACAAATAGATAAAGATCAGCCAAAGTCAATGTCTTAGGAACAAAGAGAAAAAAGATGTGTTATACCATTGGAACATGATAAACAAAATGGTACACATAGGTAAGGTTATGCGTGGAGGGCATGTAGAGAAAAAAAAGAAGAGACAACAGATGGGGGTTTCCAGAAACTACCTGTTTAAGAGAATATCTAAATTTTCAAAAGGATCACAAAAGCATATCTAGAGGATAAAGAAATACAGCGTTTCAAAAAGGAATGAGAAGACCCCAAATGCTGAAGATCATAGAAATTTAGTACAAAATTGAATGAAAAATAGCTGTTGAAGTTGGCAATGTGGAGAACTTGTCATGCTTTTAAAAAAAATTTTTATTTTTAAGTAATTACAGAGTCACAGGAAGTTGCAAAACAAATTTTAATAGGGAAATCTTTCTCCCAGCACTGTTCTCCAAGATTCCCCTAGAGGTGTTTTCCAAGTTTCTCCCAATGATAACATCTTGCCTAACTGTAGTACAATACTTAACAACAGGAAATAAAGGTCCAATCCATGGTGCTTCTCCATATTACACAACTTTAACATACACTTGTTTGTGTATGTGTGTAATTCCATACAATTTTATCAAGTGTAGATTTGTATAACTACCACAGCTGAGATATAGATCTGTCTCCGTATCATAGGGAACCTCAGGCTACCCTTTGTAGTCACCCACTGTCCTCCACTCCCCATCTTTCTTATTTTTCCTTTCAATAATGTTATTTAAATGGAATCATGAGAGCTTATGTAACTTTAAAAAATTGACTTCTTTTTTACTTAGCATAATTTCCTTGTAATCTATCCAGGTTAGTGCATATATCCATTGTTTATCCCTTTTCATTTCTGAATAGAATAGATATACCACAGTTAGTTTAACCATGCACTCTTTGGAACACATTTGAGTTGTTTTCAGTTTGGGGCCATTACAAACAACCGTTATGAACATTTGTGTGCATGTTTTTGTGTGAACATAAATTTTGCTCTCTCTGGGATAAATACCTAAGAGTACAATTGCTGGGCTGGATGGTAAAGCATGTTTAGTTTTGTAAGAAACTGCCTGTCTTCCAGCGTGGCAGTACTATATTACATTCTTGCCAGCAATGCATGAGATTTCTGGTTTTTCTACATCCTCACCAGCTGGCTTAAAAAATTAATAATATACAACAAATAATAGTAAGTGTCACAGATTTATCTTGAAGTCAGATCATGTAAATAATGTACATCAATGATGATTAAATCCTATTTTAAATATAAGGGGCCAATAAATTCTCAGAAAAATAAATAGCAACAAAACCAACATTGAAAGGGTAGAAAAAACAAATACAGAGTTAACACTTTTTACATTTAGCACTTAAAGACTTTAAAACAGATTAATCACAAAGCCTCGACTGTTAGCTTCTCTCACAAACAATTCATTAAAGAAAGAGTTCAAATGCATGTTCTTCATCTTGAATGACCTCACAAAGCTTAGTTTAGCCCCAGCCTATTTTTCTAGCCTTGTTTCTAAGTTTCCTCTTTGCCTGGCCACACAACTCACTGTCTCTGAATGTCCCAGGTAATAGGTTCTTCGGCTGGAAATAACCAACCCCCACAACCATTTCCACCCACTGCCTTACTTGACTGGGTAACTCTGACTCATCCTTCAAGGTCGAGTTTCTCGTCTGGGTATTCATTACACTATACATACTCCTCTAGTAGAGCACTTGCTACCTTATTTTATAGTTATCTGTGGAGGTCTTTGCCCCTTTCACAGGATTGTGAAGGCAGGCACCGTGGTGAGTTCATTTTCTCTTCCTCAGCACTTAGCAAGTATAATTAACAAGCACACAGTGGGCTCCCAGTAAATGCCCCTGAGTGAACAAATCAAAGGCTAACTTCCTGTTTGTGGGATGTCTGTATTCGTCAAAATTTTTCCTGATATTTGGGGCATTGTTTTCAATGGTATAATTTCCCTAAAGCCCAAGTTTCGTATTGTTAAAGAGCTGAGTATAGAGACCCACAGTCGAACCCCATTGTGCTGATGTCAAGGGACAACTCCAAGAACTAGGCCAGCGGCCTTCTCTACCACACAGAGAAAGAGGGAGACTTTGTCATCACCAGTGTGATGGGCATGACCCCAGGGTAGTCGGTGCTTTTTTGAGGACCTTTGTAAAGGCTTTTCTTTTTTCTTTTTTGCTGTAGTAATTGATCTTGTATGCTCACTTCACTATAGCTTTAATGCCAAAATCGTAGGCTTTTAAAGTTTAGAAAAAATATTTTTTTGTTTTGAACTTATTTCTCTCCTTCTGGTATTTAGGTATATAGAACCTCAGTAATTGGCTTCACCACAAGGAATTTGTGATGTGTTAGAGCACCACTTCATTCTGAGCTTATAGCCCATAGTCAACCCCCTATAATTAGACATGTTTTCTGTGCACTTGCAGACACGTGCACAGTGAGGTGGCTGAAATAATACCTCCCAATTTCCTTGGTTGATAATCACAGTCTTCGCAGCTTGGTAATATAGTGGGTGCCTGGCATTTCTCGCTGTTACATTCGGATGCTATTAGGGTTGTAGTGGAATTTAAAGTTCTTTATTTTTCCCTTGGTGTCAAGTACATCGCTACATTCTCAACACTTAATTATCATTGCATCCCAAAATATTCTTTATCTAGCAAAAATGTTGAAATTACTCTTTCCTATTGAAGCAAACTCTGATATGCAAGGAGAGCATGGAGATGCCATGTTCCAGAGAACTCTGTAAATGAACAGCATTTGAGAGGATTCTGGGGACAGCGGAGAGCCCAGAGTCTGATAAAGGGGCCACACTAACCTATATTAGACTTGGTAACTACTCCGTTTAGCAACTGACAAGTCCAAAAGTTGAACCAGACCAGAGGAAGCCCTCGAATGCTTTTCAGAGTTGACTGGAGTGGCGTTAGAATGGATGTGATTTTCCTTCCCCACCCCCTTGCCACCATGACCTCTGTGCAGTCCACAGAGAAGCATTTCCTCCATGCTCTCACTGCCGTATTTTCACATTATATTCTCCATTTAGATCAAAGTACCCATGATCAAATATAACTTGAGAGAGGGATGATCTCACTGCCAGTCGGTAATACCTTAGTGTTCAAGAACTGAAGGAAGAGGACACAAGCTAACTTTAAGGAGAGGAAGGTAAGGGGGAGTAATGCTAGCTGGACCACTTACTATTATTTATTCAGCACACATTTGTTAAGCCCTGTGTGTGGGGCTCTCTGGGTTTGAGAATGAACTAGAAGATGGATCCCTTGCTCTTAGGAACTTGGCATCCTAATGGCTGAGGCAGAAAACTAGCAAGTAAACCAACAAATAAGACAAATAGTGGTAAATGTTATGAACACACAGAATAGGCTCTGGATAGCAGCCTTGATTCTTGTCTTAGAATGAAAGAATAGTCAGACTTGAGGGAATTGGGACCAGGCCTCACGGTCAGTGTTGGTGTGACCTTGATGTTAATTCTGTGGATAGACTTTCCCTGGCTAACACACTGTTCCTCACTGTTTCCTGCAGGAGAAATGATGCTTGTCTCTCTAGTGGACAGTGTCCATTACTCTGAAAATGTGATCTACCCACAGAGCTAAAATAAATAAATAAAAAATTGAGCAGTAGTATCTTGAGTCCATTCATTAAATGAGGCACTCCATTCTTCAGTTGGTGGTACACAAAAGGATATGTCTGCAATAAACCAGTGAGGAAAGTTGCCCTAGTGGATTAAGCCAATTGATATTCCAAAGACAGTGGTCTCACCAGGGATATGCTTCTGTTGGTATCTCCGACCCCTGTATACTGTCTCCATACACCTAGGAATAGGAGGGGGAAGGGCCTGAGATGGTCAGAGGGCCCCTCAAGGCCAAGTTGTGTCTCAGCTTGTCTAGCTCCAGAGAGGAGGGGTCTTCTTTTCATTATTCATTTCTGGCCTCTTTTCTCAGTGGTGTCCTCAGAAGCAGTAGCAAGCATCTGTCTCTAGGCTGGGCTATGTTCATCATTTTTATGGATAAGTTAATAAAAAATTTTCCCTTTTTTCCAGGCTTTTCTTATCCGTATAATCTTTCAGCCCTGGCCAAATTTTACTCCTGGCAAAATTTGCAAAGTAGATGGTGCTTGTGTTTGAGAGCACGCTCCTTTGCTCTCCCTTACTTTCCTCCTCTCCATCCTCTGTGAGGGAGGAAAGTTATTTGATGGACTCACCAGTTCACATATAGTGTTTCAGCCTGGGCTCCCCTGGAAGAAAACCCTAGGAGAAGAATTGTAAGTGTAGGGAGTTGATAGGAAGGGGTGATTTCCAGCTGAAAAGGGAGTGAGTGGAAAAATTGAGGCAGAGAAAGGGAAAAAGCTAAAGAGTATGAATGAGTTAGCTAGTTAGTTAGTATGTGGACTTTGAGGATTAGTCCACTGGAATTCCTCTAAGGAACTATGTAGATGTACCTCAGATGTGCTCCACCAAGGCACTGGGGACCCCGGAGCTGGATGTATGTATATATATGTTTGTTTATATTCCCCTCCTCCATCAGTTGCTGTCCCTTGTCACGTGATGATACCTTTGGCCTCCCCTGATTGTAGGCTGAAGGAGCTCCTGGGGCCTGGAGAAATCAGATAGAGAAGCAGAAAGATGTGGGCATTGTCACACCTATCAGCGTGTATCAGAGCTTCCCCCCACGGTTTCAGAACCCAAACCTGAGAGGGGCTGCAGGGATGTGGGGTGGCATCCAGAGTGTATACTGCTTGCTGTTCACTCAAGGAGCAGTTCGTTTATTCACCATTTGTTGAGCACCCACTATGTGCCAAGAACAGTCTGTCTGATGTCAGTAAGCAGGTGAATTAAAAGAAGCAGAGAACAGAATTGAAGAACGCAGCAGGCTGGGAAGGCAGGAGGTCCACTGCGCAGAAAGGGGCCACCCATCAGAGGACCAAGGGATAGGCACCCTGGGGATTGGGATGCTGCCCAGAAGCCACGGGCTGGACAGGACACTCCTGTCCCACAGGCCAGCCAGAGCCCTGGAAGTTTCAGTCGACATGACCCCACCCCTCTCCTGCCACCTGCTCTACTCCTCCCAGTGACCAAGTGGACTCAGCAGTCTCCACCCAACACCTGCCCTGCCAGCTTGCAGTTGTCATCCGTCTCTCTTGGAGATACCCACCATTCCATTTTGCCCCTGTATGCATTTGTCCTGCTCAGCCTGCCTGCCCTGTCACCCTCTTCCTCACCGCAGAGTGCAGCATTGCCATAACTATTTACAGTCCCCAGCTACACAGCTAATCCCGTTAAGGGCCAGTTGAAGCAACGTTAGAGCCTGGGGCTTTTATGGTTTAAGCAATTGGGGCTCTCCTTCTGTTCCTAATGATGAATGCTACAGCCAGTAAGCAGAGTAAGCAGAGTCCCAATCAGAATGCTCACTTACCATGTTTGATGCCACAGAGTCTAGTCTCAATCTCAGGCACATAAATTAAAAGTCCTGGGTCTCAGTAGCTCTAAGGTCATTCTGTCTTACAGCCTCTGGACACTGTCCCCTAATCTGGGCCAGGCTCCATCTGTCGGTTCCACGTTCCTTCAGTCCAGAATGCCCATGTTTTGTGGCCCCAGTCATCTCACCTCTCCCTGGTGGGCAGTGTGGCAGGGACACGGGCTGCCAGGAGAAAGGAGAGATTGTGTTGCAGACCACGGTGAGCACATTGCCCTGACAGCTGCCCTCGGCTCATCTGCACCCAGCACAGAGAGCCAGAGCAGAGGTCTTTGGGGTGCCAACCCCCTCTGGCAGCTCAAACAACCATTTCCCCTGCAGGTGCTAGCAGACCCTGGACTGGCCAGGGTTCAAGCGCTTCCCCTACGTGGGCGAGTGGGCGGTGGGAAGCCAGCCATCAGCTCATCCCAGATGATTTGCATTCACTGTGGAAGTTCAGGCTCTCTCCTCCCTAGTTCTGTTCCTTCCCCCCCCCCCCCTCTGTCTCACCTGGGTTTTGATAACACAGGTTAATGTTATAATTAAACAATCAATTTAGCAAATTTTCTTTGGGGATCTCCTTTCCTTTTGTTTTGGCAACTGTAGTTCTTCTGTTCCCCGTGAAGTGTGTCTGAGGTGTTTTCCCTTTCCCTTGTCGACAGTTGTTTTTGTTGTTGCTTTCAAGGGCTAACAGATGACAACCAAGACACAGCGTGTTTGTGGTTTACATAAGCAGGAAGGAATATATCTGCCGCTGTGCAGGAAGGGAGGTGGTGTGGAGGGGGAGTCAAGCCGACAGCTGCCACCCAAGGCCTTGCTCCCAGACATGGCGGGTGACTGGGAGTCTGGGATGTTAATTGTAGACAGTGGGAACAGGGGTAATTTCATGTACCCAGTAGGGACAGGCTGTGCTAAAATAGAGTGTGTGTGAGAAGAATGTACCTGGTGCAGATAGCGGTCTTCTTCCATGTTTTGTTTCTCGTGCGAAATGTCTATACGTGGTAAGAGACAGGAATGGGGAAGGAGAGTTCATGGAGGAGAAATAAACTTTGAAAATTCTAGTTGCCATGACAACGTAATGAGCTCCAAAAGTGGCATCTCTGAACCAGTTTTGCATGGGAAGGCAGGGGAGCCCAGAAGGGAAAGAATTAAAATAATAACAATAATGAAGCCGTGATGGGGAAGCGAAGGATACGTCTGAAGAGGCTGTTAGCGCTTCCCGCACTCTCTGCAGGGCCTGGGCTGTCAAAGCTGCTTGCCCCTGGCTGACCCCGCCAGAGGCCGTGGGATAGCCACCAGGGCTAGAATGCAGGGCTCTTTGCAGCCTCGTGCACCCTAAACAATGCTCACGCTAAGGGATCCTGACAAAAGCGACCCCGTGCATTGTGTGTGAAGATCACCGCACACCACAGCCCACCGCGAGCCAGGCTGTCTTCCCGCTGATTCTCCTTCCTCTCCTCCTTCCCACCCGCCCCCTCTTCCAGCTCCGCTTTGCTCCTTCCAGTGAATTTCACTGCAGCCCAAGTGACAGTCTGTGCTGTATCACCCTCCACACAACAGTTCAGAACACAGAGTCCCCATTATTGGGCCCTCGTTATAACCAGGAGCCTCTTCTCAGGGCAGCGCCCCAGAGTGGTATGGGTCTTACACAATCGAGAAGCACCAAGTGTGAAAGCAGAGAAGGATTTGCAGGTCGTGATGTGTTTGTCTACCGTACTCAAATTAGCAATGCAGCGAAAGCATCTTAGCATTCTTGACTCTTAAAAATATATATTTCAACAAAGGTGTTCTTTGGTACTCCCTTGTCCTGGTTCAAATAGTATTCATTTTTTCCTCATTAGAACATCCGTGCACATTGCAAGACACATCCTGCCATCCCATAATCAGTGCTTATCTAATGGCATTTTGAACCAATCCATCCATTAACGGGCTTGTTCTGGACCTGATTGAATTTGCGGATCCTGCCACCCCCTTGTGCTTTCTTGGTATTGGTAACTGGTACTGCGACACAGTTCTGAGTAGGGCAGTGATTTTTCAACTGGTATGCTGTAAGAGGATCTCAGGTGTGCCATGTCAACTTTTAAAGAACATTGATTAAATTATTTTCTAAAGAAGTTCAAAGAGCAGTAAGTATATTCTTTCTTCACTCTTTTTTTTGATCAACATAATTTAAGTGTGCTGTGGAAGTTTATAGGTTCAAGGGTGCTGTGAGATAAAAAAGAAAAAAGGTTGAAAAACACTGATCTAAGACACACACGGTGGTATCGCTACCATGGAGCAGTGTCTGGCACACGCTGATTAATGTGTGGTTGTTGAATGAGTGAGCGAGCGCTCAATTCAGGGTGAAGCGTGAGGCCCTCCTTGTTCCGTGTGCTCTGGCTAGACTCTGATAAGTGACTATTTGGCAGTGGTCCACGTCAAGCTCAGCAGACGATGTGTAGGTGAACTGACATCCCCCAAGGAGAGCAGCTACGCTCACCGAAATAAACAAATCATTGAGTTGGTGCTCTGTAGCAGCAAAGATTAAATCTAATTTTCCAGCCCCCTTCAGATACTAACCAGTTAAAGGGTTAATATTTGTATAACGCTTCCTACATTTTAGAATCATTCATTAGTGAGGGGAACTTCCACTGTTATTTCCTGGGGAGGAGCCTTCCTCTGGCAAACACTGCTAGTCCCCTACACTGACCCTTCACTCATTCCTCTGACCATCACAGGGCTTCAAAGGCCCGGATTACTCTTCTCAGCCTTTCTCCTGTCCTCTTCCACATACCTTCTTTTTCTCCTACTTCAGGGTCAGTGCCCTGTAACAGGGCAGGTCCAGGCTTGTGCAGTCATGCTTGTGATTGAGTGGTTCAAAATGTGTGGTAAAGATTAGTAACCGATCTAAACGATAGATGGAAAGTCGTGTTCTCCACCCAGCTTTAGCTGAAACCGATGTTGGTCTTCATTTATCTGATTTCTGTATATCCTGTGTCTTTCTCTGTTGGTTCCATAATCAGGAAGAGAATAAAAGGACAATTTTTATGTATTGATCCCCACAGTAGTTACGCTTGATTAGAAAGTCTTTTTCCCCCCTTTAAACATGTAATTTTAAATGATGCAGTAGCATCTTAGATGCGATTTTTGTTTTGCCAAGTTCAAGGAATGCAGAAATTCCAGTGCACACACTTTGGATACACATGTTGGACACCTTACGTTGCAGGTCGGTTGGGGAAGAGTCGCACCCCACAGAAATTCTTTATAGCACAGTTGTCTTGTGTATCACCTAATCACCAAACATAGGGAAATCTCAAAGAAATGTGAAAATGGATCCTTTCTCCTACGGGCTACGTCCTCCCCAGAAAACTAAAATCTACATCCTGCCATCGGGGGCATAAGTGTTCTATGACTAGAGACGCCACCGTGGCTTCTGTCATAGGAGCAGCTTTGTAAAAGAGGTAGGATTTGAACTGGGTTTAGAAAGGTGGCCAGAACTTAGATAAGCCAAGAGATGGTGTGGAGAGGGTTGGGGGGAATGCTTTAGGCCGGAAGCACAGGATGAGCCTCAGCTTGGAGGCAGCCTGGTTTATTTGTGGGATAAGACATTGCACGTGATAGTGCTGGAAACAAGATTGGGTTAACTTGGGTCGGGGAGTCATGGAGGGCCTCACAGCAGAGGGGATTAAGCTTTATCCTACAGGTGGTAGAGTTATTGTGGGTGCTGGATCAAGGAAATAGGATGACCACAGCGGACATGGTGTTTTAGGAAGATGAGCTTGCAGGTCTGTTTGGTGAGTAAGAGCACCTGCTTGTCTAGGTCCTCTGCCGTCCCCCAACTCCAATACTCCAGGAGCTCTGAGCTGCCTCAGCAGGAGGACCACAGTGGTGCCCCTCTGCCACCACTCTGAACCGTGGTGAATGTGCCTGGCACAGAATGTAGGTTAGGCTGCTTCTAAAACAGGACAGAGGGAGCATTCATTCCACCCAGACCTTGGCTTTGAGGTTGCATATCAGGATGCACATTATTTAAAATTGCTAAGTCGTGGAAGAAGCCCAAATGCCCATCAACTCACGAATGGATTAATAAATTGTGGTACATGTATACCATGGAATACTATGCAGCCTTAAAGAAAGATGGAGACTTTACCTCTTTTGTGTTTACATGGATGGAGCT
>CAUYON010119203.1:0-16686 GCA_963573935.1 Arctocebus calabarensis
ACAGGCGCCCGCCACAACGCCTGGCCATTTTTTGGTTGCAGCCGTCATTGTTGTTTGGCGGGCCCGGGGGCTGGATTCGAACCCGCCAGCTCAGGTGTACGTGGCTGGCGCCTTAGCTCGTTGAGCCACAGGCGCCGAGCCCCAAGGCCTAGTTTTTAAAAACGTAAAATATCTCCACGATTTGCATAGATTCATACTGAATTGACACGTTGCATGAAATGGGTTAAATCCGTATTTTTTTCAATTCCACACGCGGCTCGCATCGTGGTGCTACTGGACGGCGCTGCTCGAACAATCCTCTCCATTCTGAAGCTTCCAATACTGCGAAACTTTAAGAATAAAAGTCATACTTCTTCCTTTAGATGGTCTAAAGCATCCACCTACCTTTTGTATCACAACTATTTTACACCATCAGAAATTAAACAATGGTAAAAAGCAAGGATTCGTTTTCTTAAAAAACCAACAGTCTTTTGGGTCCTCTCACTTTGGAGAATTCGGCTCCCTCCTGTTCCCACGCTCCGAGATCGTACCGCCACAAGAAGACAACCACCAGAATGCTGCCTCCGTCCCCGAAACCAGGCTGGGCGAGCCGTCCGCGCCCGCCCTTCCCGGCCGCCCCAACGCAGGCAGAGGAACACGGTCGTCCGCGGGCACCGCCCGCTCGGCTCCTCCCTCTCCAGGGCCGACCTCCCCAAGATGGCGGGCGGCGGGGAATCGCTTCCGCTTCCGGGGTGAGCGGCCAGGCCCACGGGGGGGCAAGATGGCGGCGGCAGTCGGGGTCCGCAGCCGGTGCGAGCTGCCTTCTTGCTCCAGCCCAGGCTGGCTCTTCAGCCTTTCCGCCTTGCTGAGTATGGCGGCACGAGGGGCCTTCGCCACCACGCACTGGGTCGTCACGGAAGACGGGAAGATCCAGCAGCAGGTAACGGCCTGGGCGTCTCTTTTCGCCCCTGCCCGCCCTCGCCCCGGGGGTATTCCCTGGGTCGGCCTCTGGCCGAGTGGCCCCGCGCGGCTCCGCCCCCCCAGCCCACCATCCCCAGGCGCCGGCCCTGCGACCCCGGCGCTCCCTGCACTTGGACGCGGTGCTGCCTCCTCCTCACTTGTCTGCTGGCCCTCGCTCGGCCACCTGGACGTTCGCAGCCTTCCAGCCCCTGGCCGCGCGCCGCGTGGGGGAGAGTCGCGCGGCTGCGGGGGGACGGACCCTGGGAGCTGTTTCTTGGGCTCGAGATTTAGAAATCACAGGTTCGTTGTCCCGGCCTCTGTTGCGTCTCGGGCCCACGCGTCACCAGCGCTCCCGGAGGAAGTAGAAAGCAGGTGGCTGCGCTGGGGTGTGCGCAAGTCCCGGAGCGGTGACAGCTTGGGCACCTTTAGTCAGTGGACCATTTAATGCTGCTTCCCCCAAGTCTCCTCGGCCACTTGGGATTCGTTTCTGGCTGTGGAGGTTTCAGCTTGTTACCGAGTTTAGCAGGGGCTCATTAAAGACAATATACACACACTGCCTTTGCGAAGGAATGCTTGAAGATGCTGCTGGTGCAGTTGCTAGCATCTTTTCTGCTGTATTTATCCTCCTTTCCCAGCGTTCTTTGGATTGTTTCTTTAGTTCCTATGACTCAACCTCACACAGCGGATATGCGATTTCCTGGATTGTTGTATGCCTAAACTAATTTTTCATTGGAGAGATCGCTTTTCTTATATAACTTTATGACTGGCTGCATTTTACAAACGCTGCCGGTGCCTGAGTAGTATGTGTGCGTGTTCTGCTACAGAATCTTGGTAAACTTACCAACTTCAAATGCTGGAGAACAATTTTTAAATGTCTAGCAAACGTTTAGAAAGTGAAGTGTTGAGCCCCATGCAGTTTAGCCCACTGATCTCAAACGTTTTAACCTGTGTTGTGGAAAATTACTGGCCCTTTGGACTGTGTCTAGTGAATGGTGATAGAAATACATTGCAAGATTTACTTTGTTTAAGGTGAGGTTTAGATTTATGTTTGTCTTGTCATGGTAAACTGTATCTCAAGTAAAGCGTTATACAATGTGAGCGTTATTAAAAATCACCCTTGGTGTTCATGAATAGTTTTCAGTATTTCTGAAAAAAAAAAGTCAGTTTTCCTATTGAGTAACATTTTTCTACCTGACTAACATTAGAAAAGGATTCCTTTTTCTTTGGCTGTACCAACTGAGACTTAAAATATAAGCCTGTGTGTTCAGGAAACCCTAGAAACACTGTAAGTTCATCTTTGTTTTGGGGTTTTTTTTGTTTTTGAGACAGAGCTTCTCTCTGTCTCCCCTGATAGAGTGTCCTTGCATCATAGCTCACAGCAACCTGGGACTCTTGGGCTCAAGCGATTCTCTTGCCTCAGCCTCCCAAATAGCTGGGACTACAGGCACCAGTCTCAACACCCGGCTTTTTTTAGAAATGAGGTCTTTCTCTGACTCAGGCTGGTCTAGAACCTCTGAGCTCAGGCAATCCACCTGCCACAGCCTCCCATAGTGCTTGGATTACAGGCATGAGCCACTGGTCCAGGCCTGTAAGTTCACCTTTTTTTTTTTTTTTTGCAGTTTTTGGCTAGGGCTGAGTTTGAACGCACCACCTCCAGCATATGGGGCCAGCGCCCTACTCCTTTGAGCCCCAGGTGCAGCCCTGTAAGTTCATCTTTTAAACATAAGATTGGCAATCTTATGTGAGTCCTGGTTACTTCCACCTTTCTTGTGTTCTGGGTTTTTTGTTTTTGTTTTTGAGACTGAGTCTCACTTTGTCACCTCTTATGTTTTGAGACAGACTCTCACTTTGTCACAGCTCACAGCAACTTCAAACTCTTGGATTCAAGCGATCTTCTTGCCACAACTGCCCAAGTAGCAGGGACTACAGGTGCCCTTTACAACCCCTGGCTATTTTTATAGACAGGCTCTCACTCTGGCTCAGGCTGGCCACCTTTCTTTTGATTCCTGATAGTAGTTTTCCTTGAGGCCCTCATGCAGGGAGACTTGGAATTAAGTCACCCCTGCTGCAATTTGGGGAGCCTTTCTCCCGTTGATTATTCTGCACTATTGGTTTTTTTTTGCCCATAGCTATTTATACTCTGACATTGACTTTTCCTTCCCATTTTGGTGTTCTGCCACTCAGCTGAGAAATTGAACCATTTAAAAAGATGGTATAAACATTTTCTTTATATGGTTACCATTGCAGTGAGAAAGTAGAGTCTGATTTGGTTTATCCTCTTTTATAAATTCCTACTTTTTGTACATTGGATTTTAGTGGGAAAAGATAGGAATTACTGGTGAACTAGCCTCAGAGAAGGGGGAAATCTGAAGACTCTTCTGTATTACCAAGTTACTCCTGTATTAAGTATACGACCTTTTCATTGAATTTTTCAATAATTTGCTATACATGCTATTTATTATGTTAAGTTCAGGTAGCCATGAAAAATTTATTTGACTTTTGTATTTCAAGGTTTATCAAAGATAGGCACTTACCAGTTACATATTGCAGACTTATGAACATGCATGTATATTGGAAACTCTACGCTCTTAGGTGGTTTGAAATGGGACTATAGGACAAGGAACATTTATTCCTGCAGGCAGCCTCTTCACAGTCAAAGCTGGGGCTGTCTAGCAGCAGGTGTCTAGTTATTGGCATGGCAGTTCAGTGAAACTTTTTGTTTTCTTTTTTTCAGTTTTTGGCTGGGTCTTGGTTTGAACCCACTACCTCTGGCATATGGGGCCAGCGCCCTACTCCTTTGAGCCACAGGTGCTGCCCAGTTCAGTGAATTTTTTTAACTTATGGAGTCTTGCTGTTTTGCCCGGCCTGAAGTACAGTGGCTATTCACACACATTGCAGTCTCATATTTTTCCTGCCTCAGCTTCAGCCTCTGAGTACCTGGGACCACAGTTATTTGTGAAGTGTTTCTTTCCACAGTGTCTGCCTCAACTAGGAAATGTACCTTCCCCAGTCTTCACTTTACTGAGCTGCTACTGAGTTCCAAATGTGGCCCAAGAATCCTCAGGAGCTCGGATGTAAAGAGAACACTCCAGTCACTACGTTCCTTTTCCACTGCCACCAGGGGAAGGCTAAGAAAAGGCCATTCCTTCTTTCTCTTCTCCAACTCTGTGCTTTTTTCCCCCAGCCTTGGGCTTTAGCATACTTCCTATTTCCTAGGGTTTGTCCCTTCTACTGGAAACTAGTAAGACCATCTCATTTATTTAAACAAGGGTCCTTAACTTGAGGTCTATGGGCTTGACTGAGCTATTATAATCTAGTCATTAAGAGGATCTACACGTGTAATCAGGCCATTGGGTCTTTTGTTTGACTTTGTGAAGAACAGGCTTCAAGATAAAAAATTTTTTAAGACAAGGTCTTGCTCTCTTGCCCAGGCTGGAGTTTGGTGGTGCCATAATTGCTCACTATAACCTCAAAGTCCTAGGCTCAGCCTCCCAAGTAGCTAGGACTATAGCTGTGTTCCACCATGCCTGGCTAATTTTTTCTTTTAATTTTTTGCAGAGATGGAGGTCTCACTAAACTCCTGGCCTCAAGCATTCCTCCTAGCCTGGCCTTTCAAAATGCTGGATTACAGCCATGCACCCCCATATAGGCCAATTTTTTTTTTTTTTCTCTCATTTTGATGTTCTTTTTGCTTAACCACTAGTGTGGCAACATCTGTTTTCTATTTTTATCCAAGGTGTCTAGCAGTTCACTTATATCAAAGGTTAAATGAACTTTTGAGAATTGGCCTAAGAGACTATTATACAGCACATCAGTTCTGTGGAAAAAATTTATGCTCCATTTTCTGAGTTACCAGCTAACATATAAACTTTTTTTTTTTTTTTTTTTGAGACAGTCTCACTTTGTTGAGTCTCAGTCATTTTGTCACCCTTGGTAGAGCACTGTGGCATCACACTCACAGCAACCTCAAATTCTTCAAGAGATCCTCTTGCCTTAGCCTCCCAAGTAGCTGGGACTACAGGTGCCCGCCATAACACCCAGCTATTTTTAGAGATGCCAGGCCAGATGAACTCTTGAAATGCTGCCAGTTTGTTAGTAGTAGGCTTACTGAATCAAGTTATACTTCTGGCACTGGGTGCGTTGCCTCTGGGTATTCTCTTTCTTCATTAAGTGGAGATCTAAAACTTTAATAATTTAAAGCAGTGGTTCTCAACCTTCCTAATGCCGAGGCCCTTTAGTATAGTTCCTGTGGGTCGCGACCCACTGGTTGAGAACTGCTGATTTATTTATTTATTTATTTATTTTTGTAGAGATAGAGTCTCACTTGATCACCCTTGGTAGAGTGCCATGGCGTCACACAGCTCACAGCAACCTCCAGCTCCTGGGCTTAGGCAATTCTCTTGCCTCAGCCCCCGGAGTAACTGGGACTACAGGCGCCCATCACAACGTCCAGCTATTTTTTGTTGCAGTTTGGCCCTGGCCGTTTTGAACCCACCACCCTGGGTATATGGAGCCAGGGCCCTACCCACTGAGCCACAGGCACATCCCAAGAACTGCTGATTTAAAGTATCATCCTTATCAACTCTTATTACAATATTTACTTTCTTGGCCACTGTTTCCCTCTCCTTCAATCTTAGAACCATAAAATTTTATATATGGAGAAAATTCTTAAAGATTATATAGTACAACTCATGACAGAAAAAGTCACTCAAAGTTACACATCTCATGAGTAGCATTTAGTGGTAGTACTAAGTAAAAATGTATTAGTCTCCTGTAGCGTGCAAGTGAATACTTTGTACTCAGTAAATTGAAGTACATTTTTTCCTTCATAACACCCACCACTGAAGTACTTGAAAGAAACTAAAAAAAAAAAAAAATTGAAATAATGAAGTAAATGTCTCTTTCTGTTTGCCTTCTGCAGAACTTTTTTATAACTGGCTCGGCTGCCAGATATAAAAGGACTACACTCACCCTTGGTAGAATGCAGTGGCATCACAGCTCACAGCAACCTCAAACTTTTGGGTTTAAGGGATTTTCTTGCTCAATGTCCCGAGTAGCCAGGACTACAGGCACCTGCCACAATGCCTGGCTATTTTTTGGTTGTAGTTGTCATTATTTTAGCACACCTGGGCTGGGCTCGAACTCGCCAGCCCCTGTGTATGTGGCCGGTGCCCTACTCCAATTTACCTCCAATGAGGTAAATTTTTTTGGAGTATAGATCCTTTTAACTGCTCACATTAATTGAGGTTTCTGACAAAGCTCTTGCTCTAAGCCAGGCAACCTTGGCAAAGGACTGGTTAATAAGTGACTGTTTGAGCAACTATGGCCCAAAGAAAAGCTATCAGTTTCAAGTTGGACAAATAGGCTAAATCTCTAATGGTCTTTAATAGCTTATAAGTGAAGGAGTGGTTTAATTTTGTCCGGATGTTAAGCAATTTGGTTAATCTGGAAGAGAGCATCCATATGGCACTGTGAAGCTGACAGCTTTATTTTTGTGCTTTGCAGAAAGTAAACCATCATTTTTGTCATAGAGCTGTTTCTATGATTATATACATAGAACCCCCCTGAAGAGACCTGCAAAACCTCTGCAATTTGTCTTAGACTTCAACCTCCCAGGGTGCTAGAATTACAAGCGTGAGCCACCATACCTGCCTCAAAGCTCATTTTTACCCCTAAATCAGTGGCATGCCTATTTTCTCTAACGTAAGGAAAGACACTGTCATCCACCATCCACCCATTTGCTCATGTTAGGAATGTAGTTGTCTTCTTTAATTCCTCCTCCTCCCTTTCCCTTACTAAGATCTTTTCATTTTACTTTCTAATTATATCTTCTTCCCATCGCCACTATTGTTACTCTTAATTCAGAACTCTTAATTCCTAACTGCCCTCTTCCTTTGTTTGGTTTAATTGAAAAATTTGAATTCCAAAATAATGCACGGCATTATAAAAATAAAACGTCCAGTATTTAAAGTAATAAAGTGAAGTTTCTCCACCTCTATCCGTTCTCACTCTGCAGAGAAAACTACCTTTAACAGTTTGGTGCATATCCCTGCATACGGTCCAAATTCTCTAACGTGTTCTCACTTGGCCCTTCCTTTTCTCTAGCTTTGTCTCTAGTCATCCTTGATTGCCCCATATTTACCCCAGAATAATACACACACACGTTGCCATGCTTGGCTTTGTGAATATCTCCAAATACGCTGTGTTCGCACTTGCTTCTGGCCTTTTGGCATGTGTTGGTCTTTCCTCCAACACCCCAATCTGACTGACTCACACTCTTCATAATTTAAACATTACTGGTTCAGTGAAGCTTCTGTGGTGCCCAGATTTGAATAAGTTGTTTTGTCTATGTGCTTCCATAGCATCCTGAATTCCTTAATGATAGTTTTTACTATGCTATGTTGTGTCTGTTTACTTATATAAATGCCGTACTAGACGTGCTTTGTGAAAGTAATATTTGTATTCATCCCCGCATCCAGCATCTCTAACACTGACAAGCATATAGACTGTGATACATGTCTGTTGACTGGATAATATAAGCAAGCTTGAGAAGTGGTTTCTGCCTTTTAGGAATTTACCATTGTCTGAATGAAGCCTTTCATGTTGTGATAGTCATCTGGAGACTAACCTGTAAGAAGCCTCAGATTTTCAGATCTTTATATCTGAGTAACCCAATCAGTAAATCAGCCTTTCGCCCTCAGAAAGAGGTTCACAATATATAATTTCAGGGATCACTGCTGCTAGTGCTGTGGTAGGCAAATCATCATCTTTGTCATTGATACCGCATCTTAGAGGTCAGTTTTATTACCCACCCATCAAAAAGTATGGAGAATCAACAGACAAAGAAAGCAAATGGTAAACAGCAGAAGAATCAGAAAAGGCAGAGGAGAAGTAGATTGGGAATGGCAGCTGCACTGTTGAGAAGGAATTAGAATCAGCTGTGGAGTCCAGCAGTTGGTGCTGTTGAGAAGCAATACTTGTGGAAGTAAATAGAAGGCACTCTAATGTGAGGAATTAGAAGGATTGCCAGCAGGTCAGGTCAAAGATTAGAACAGCTTTGCACTCCACAGTGGAGGGAACAGGGTGTAAGCAGTACCTGCATCTCAGCTATACTCCTTGTTGGCAAAAGCAACAACAAGGGGAATTACTCTAAGTGGATCTTTTATATTTTTTATAGCCAGACACCTTGAAAGAGTTGTTTGTGCTTTCAGAGTTTCCTCCCTCTACTGTTACCTTTTAAATTCACTCCGGTCCATTCTTCTTTCCTATAACTCTTGTCAGAAAACCCAGAGTCTTCCATGTTGCCAAATTCAGTGCTCAGTTCTTAGTAATCTTATTTAAGCTCTTGGCAGCCCAGCCTATATTTTCATACCTTATTAAACTAGTTTCTTATGTGGCTGCCAGGACACACACCTGGTTTTCTAAATCTGTGGGCATGGCTTCTCATTTTCTTCTGCTGAATTCCTCTCTTCCTGATGAATGTTAAATTTTGGTGTACTCCTTTTCCTCCCTCTATGCATATGCTCAGTAGGTCATCATATATAGTCTCATGGCACAAAATGTCATCTAGATTCTGAGGACTCCTAAATTATCTCTGCAGTCCTGACTTGTCCTTGAACTCCAGACACATACAAGGTGAGACAATTAAATTTGCAAACTCATTCTAGAAAAAGTGCTACATACTTTATTCCTGAATGAAGGTCACCTTTGAAGCGAAGTACTCCCCTTGACCATCTGGTGAGTTATACAGTCCCTGCATGTCACATAATGGAAGTGACTCCAATTTAGGATATTAACAGGTATCTTGCATTGTGATAAAAATAATTCGATGTCTGTATACTTTACCAAGCGTTCTCAATTTCATTATTTAGTTTTACCTCATAGAAACCCATTGAGGTGTGGATATTGATCTTCTTTCTATTGAATAAAGAAATTTAGGCCCAGGTTATGGATTGCCTGAGCTCAGGAGATCAGGGTGTGGTTAAACTCCTTGCCCAAGGTTGTGTAGATGGAAAGCAGCAAAGTGTGAACTCAAGCTCAGATCTTCAGATTCCATACCCTGTTCTGTTTTCCCCAGTTGTAAGCATTGCTACCAATATGTGAGAAATATTTCTGTAATTTTATTTATAAAGCAAATATTAATAATTTTTTTTTTTTTTTTTTGAGACAGAGCCTCAAGCTGTCACCCTGGAGACAGTGCTGTGGCATCACAGCTCATAGCAACCTCCAACTCCTGGGCTCAAGCGAGTCTCCTGCCTTCACCTCCCAAGCAGCTGGGACTACAGGCGCCCGGCACAACACCCAGCCATTTTTTGGTTGCAGCCGTCATTGTTGTTTGGCGGGCCCTGGCTGGATTCGAACCCGCCAGCTCTGGTGTACGAGGCTGGTGCCTTATCCTGTTGAGCCATAGGCGCCGAGCCAGTAAGATGACTTCTTATAACTGGAATTAACTGGCTCGGCTGCCAGATATAAAAGGACTACAACAGGAATATTTGAAAATGACCAACAGTATTTTTATTTTTGTTTTTGTTTTTGACAGAAATGCTTTTTGAAACCAACAGTATTTGAGACAAGTAAAACCTTATTCATTATCTAATAGTAATGAAAGAGCACTAATTTCCATCCATTGCCCTTAGCTAAATAGTGCTATTGCCATTACTAGAAGTATGAACAAAAAAGGAACTTTCATCTTGGTTTTGTTATCTTCATAGAAAAATTAGGCTTTTGTCCTTAGCTTTGTTTTTTTTTTTTTTTTTTTTTTTAGAGACAGTGTCTCATTTTGTTGCCCTCACTAGAGTGCTTTGGTGTCACAGCTCACAGCAACCTCCAGCTCTTGGGCTTAGACGATTCTCTTGCCTCAACCTCCCAAGTAGCTGGGACTATAGGCACCCGCCACAACACCCGGCTATTTTTTTGTTTTGCAGTTCGGCCGAAGCTTGGTTTGAACCCGCCACCTTCGGTATATGGGGCCGGCTCCCTACCCACTGACCCACAGGCACCACCCTGTCCTTAATATTTCTTTTTTCTTTTTTTTTTTTTTTTGCAGTTTTTGGCTGGGCCTGGGGTTGAATCCGCTACCTCCAGCATATGGGGCCAGTGCCCTATTCCTTTGAGCCACAGGCACCACCCTTAATGTTTATTTCATACGCCTTGGGATTGCAGTAAAAGAAATTAATCGTGCTGACCCCCCCCCCCCGTTGATCTAATATTTTGATGAGTAATCACATTGAATGATATTTAGTTGTCTCTTTTAGGAGAAGTAATTTCCAGCATGAAATAGCCAAGTAATCCCCTGGCTGTTGAGTTTGCTATTACCTGAATAATGATAAAGCTAATAAAAGTTCAATTTCTGGCAATGATTTTAGTGTTCCTTTTCAAATATTTGACTACCAATGCATCCGACTAAGAATTCTCAAGCTTAACACCTATTTATTCATCACCATAATGTCTAGCATTATGCCTGGTACTTAATGGGTATTTGTATTAGTTTTCCATTGCTGCCATTAAAAATTACTGCAATCTTAGTGGCTTAAAACAACACAAATTTAACACCTTATCATTATCCAGGTTAAAAGCCCAACCCAAGTCTCACTGGGCTAAAATCAAAGGAGGCTTGATTTTCAAAATCTGGAAGCTCCAGAGAGAGTCCATTTCCTTGCCTTTTCTGGTTATTAGAAGCTACCTACATTTGTTAGTTTCCAGCCCCCTTTTGCTGCATTTCCAACACAACTTATATTCCTCATTCCTTGGCTGCAGCTATCTCTTTGACCTCCTCATTCCATCTTTAAAGACCTTTGTAATTACATTGGGCCCACCTGATAATTTAGTTTATGCTCTCTATTTTAATTAAGGTAATCTGATTAGTAGCCTTAATCTAGTTAACATCTTAATTCCCTTTGCCATGTAATATAATGTATTCACAGGTTCTGGGAATTAAGACATCAGCATCTTTGTTGTATCATTATTCTGCCTTCCACTGTACTCAGTAACTATTTGCTGCAGAAATTAGAGTCATTTCTGAGTCACACGTAAAACAGCTCTAATGACACAGCTTAATTGCTCGTGTATCGTGTATGTTTATAAGAATACCATGAAGTATACAAATGAGAAAGAACTTAGGACTTTTTTTTTTTTTTTGAGACAGTCTCAAACTATCACCCTGAGTAGAGTGCCATGGTGTCTTAGTTCACAGCAACCTTCAACTGGGCCTCAAGCGATCCTCTTGCCGCCGTTTTTCTATTTTTAATAGAGATGGGGTCCCACTTTTGCTCAAGCTGGTCTGGAACTCATGAGCTCAAGTAATCCACCTGCCTTGCCCTCCCAGAGTGCTAGGATTACAGGTGTGAGCCACTATACCCAGCCTAATTTATGACTCTTGTGTCCTGACCCAGTGTTTTGTTTTCTTTCCTTGTAAAGTTGCAAATTTTCTACTTATTCATTATGTTATTTGTATATTTCTTGGTGACATAAGTTAGAAAAATGTAGACAGATAGTACTTTTATAAGAATTTGTTCATGTTGAAAATGGTTACTAACTTGCTTATCACTTAGGAAAATGTGATATAAATGTTCATAAAATATTGGCTGTTCACACTGTAAATCAAATCTAGGTAATAGAGTATACTTCACACACCCAGATTATTTTATGTCGCATTAAGTACTTTACAATATTGTTTTCTAGACACTGTCAAAATGAAAAGGTAAAATCTAATTGTGGGTAAAACTTTAGAAAGTAGAGATATGAGACCATGAAAAGGCATATGATGGTCAGGATTCAGTATTTTCATTTATTTAAAGTTTATTTTTAATTTTTGGTGATTTGATATTTTATGAAAAGCCTGGATTTGGGGATTTGTTTGTTAGAGACAGGTTCTTGCTCTGTCGCAGTGGGTGGAATATAGTGGCAAGATAATAGCTCATAATAATGCCTTAGGAGGTAGAGATGGAGGATCACATGAATGTGGCATCACACACTATCGTTAATCAACAGTATGTTAAGTGCCTGAGATGTACCCAAAACATGTTAAATACTGAGGGTGGAAAGAGGAATACATGAAAAAGTTTTTGTAGAGATGGACATATAAAACAGTATAATAAAAGCCGTTAAGAAATGTATTTAAAGTATTGGAGGAGCTCAAGAGAAAGATGGTTGAACAAAAGAAGTATCACTGAAGCTAAAGCATTTGGCCTTTGCTCAAAGTATAATGAATGAAATCTTATACCATAAACTTTTTTTTTTTTTTTTTTTTTTTTGAGACAGAGCCTCAAGCTGTTGCCCTGGATAGAGTGCTATGGCATCACAGCACACAGCAACCTCCAACTCCAGGGCTCAAGCGATTCTCCTGCCTCTGCCTCCCAAGTAGCCTGGACTACAGGCACCTTCCACAACACCCGGCTATTTTTTTTTTTTTTTTGGTTGCAGCCATCATTGTTGTTTAGTGGGCCCAGACTGGATTCGAACTCGCCAGCTGAGGTGTATGTGGCTGATGCCTTAGCCGCTTGAGCCACAGGCGCCGAGCCCCCATAAACATTTTTTTAAAAATTTTCCCTTAAGTTAGAAAACTAGGGGAAAAACAATTTTATTCTCTTATTCAGAATTTTAGATTATTTAAATATTAACAGTGTGAAAGAAACATAAAATATTCCAAACTACCAAGATTTTACTTCTATGTAAAATCTGAAATGGCTCCTCTTAGTGGGTATCTGTAGTTTTGGCTCTCCAGAATCTATAATCCCTGCCTTGTAGCAAAACTATGCAACTTGCATAATACTGGGTGGACATAAAGTTTGTGTGCAGTTTACTAAGTTAAACTATTTTAAAATGCACACGAACTTTATGTCCACCCTGTACTAAGATTTTATTCATCAGTTTCAAACTACTGTTGGGAGAAGAGTGAATTTCCCGTGTTGTGTTCATTAGTATACTCAGATGAATACCATTAAAAAAAATAACATGTAAGTATGTTCATTGTGTATGAAGAGTAAGTTGCATGAGGCATTGAATTAATGCTACAGTAGAAATGTTCCATTTTTCTGTCATAAAGGATTCTTAAAACGTGATTGAGGCTGGGTATGGTGGCTCACACCTGTATCTTAGCACTCTGGGAGGTGGAGGTGGGTGGATTGCTTGAGCTCAGGAGTTCGAGATCAGCCTGGGCAAGAGTGAGGCCCTGTCACCCGTAGCAGTGGTTACGGCACCAGCCACATACACCAAGGCTGCCGGGTTTGAAACTGGCCTGGGCCATCTAAACAACAATGACAACTGCAACAAAAAAATAGCCAGGCGTTGTAGTGGGTACCTATAGCCCAAGCTCCTTGGGAGGCTGAGGCAGGAGAATGGCTTAAGCCCAAGAGTTTGAGGTTGCTGTGAGCTGTGGCACCATAACCCTCTTCCAAGGTGACATAGTGAGACTCTGTCTCCAAAAATAAATAAATAAATAATAGTGAAACTAGCAGGGCGTTGTGGTTGGCATCTGTAGTGCCAACCATTTGGGACGCTGAGGCAAGGGGATTATTTGAGCCCAAGATTTTGAGGTTTCTGTGAGCAACCCAAGGCAGTAGAGCGAGACTCTTGTCTCAAAAAAAAAAAAAAAAGAAAGAAAGAAAAGTGATTGAAGTGATTGATTCCAATTTAGTTTTATAAAACATCAAAAATGTTTATACCTTTGGATTAGTTGTTTTAAGTTTAAATGTTCACCCTTTATCTGACTTGGCAGTGAAATAATTACCATCATATGGTGATATTTTCATCTGTTGCCATGTGAATTCACTGAATTTGTTGAGATGGGGCTCCAGATTGGAGGTATACATGTAGATATTAACAATGTCTTGGTTAATTAGATAAAGGAACAAATGAAATATATGTAAATGAACTTGTTACAAGTAAAATATTTACTGCTATTATATATAATTGGACACATGTACAGGTTGAGTATCTCTAATCCAACAATCTAAAGTTCTCCAGGGAGCATTTCTGTGTGTGTCATGTTGGCACTCAAAAAGTTTAGGATTTTGGAACATTTCCAATTTCAGGTTTTTGGATTAGGTATACTCAACCTGTACTTATGCAACATATACATTCAGAAAGAGAATAAATCAAATTGCCTTATACGGTTTGTCTTCGTCTTTTCTTTCTTTTTATTTTAGAGACAGGATTGAGATTTCTCTCTCACCCAGGCTCGAGTGCATTGACTAATCATAGCCCATTGCAATTTCAAACTTATGGGCTTAAGCAAAACTAGCCTCCTGCCTCAGCTCCTAGGTAACTAGGACTATAGGCACATACCCCCAGGCCCAGCTGATCAGGTTTTTTTTTGGGGGGGGGGGGAGGGAAGAGTTGGTTTCTGTTTTTAGTGAAGACAAGATCTTGCTTTGTTAACCAAGCTGGTCTTGAACTCCTGGTCCCAAGAGAACTCTTCACTTTAGCCTCCCAAACTGCTGGGATTATAGGTGTGAACCACCACACCCGGCCCATCATTTTCTTTATTAAAATAAGTTATTATAGAAACTTTGTTTATCTGGAACTCTTAAAGAATAAATCATTCCAAATAATAGAATTCCACGTAGCCTAATTTCTAAATACTTGTTTAGTTTTTCCCAGTTTAAATTTTGCTCTAAAATATATTTTATAATTACTTTCTTAAATAAAGTAAATAAAAATAACTTTATTTTTTATTTGTGATCCAAGTCATTATGAGCATTTTTTTTTTTTTTTGAGACAGAGACTCACTATGTTGTCCTTGGTAGAGTGCTGTGGTGTCACAGCTCACAGCGCCTCCAATTCTTGGGCTTAAGTGATTCTCTTACCTCAGCCTCCCAAGTGGCTGGGACAACATGCACCTACCACCATGCCTGGCTATGTTTTTGTTGCAGTTGTCATTGTTGTTTAGCTGGCCTGAGCTGGATTTGAGCCCGCCAGCCTTGGTGTATGTGGCTGGCGCTGTAACCACTATGCTATAGGCGCCGAGCCCATTATGAGCATTGTTTATTGTGCTGTGCTGCAATGGAAGTTGCTAAGGTTACTTATAAAAAAGCAATGAAGTGCTTGAAGACCTTATGTATGCATTATGTCCTTTTTAACCTACCTGGCTCTAATTCCTGTCACGTTTTGTTCCTTGGCTTAATAGCACCCTTTTTTAGATGCTAAAGAATTTGAAGGCATATTGCCATTTCTTTACACAACTGTGTATGGCATAGGAGTACAGTGGCTCAAAATACTAATAATGATCCTAGCTTGGAGAAGCGTAATTAACATGTATTGGTTGAATGGATACTGTAATACTGTCAAGTGTTGCTTAGCTAGGAGGATGGGTTCTGGGAAATTTGTCATTAGACAGTTTCATTTTTGCGCAGACAATATAGCCTGAACTAACACAAACCTAGAGGATATAGCCTACTACACACCTAGGCTATAAATCTGTACAGCATGTTACTGTACTGACTGAATACCGTAGGCAGTTGTAACACAATGGTATTTGTGTATCTAAACATATATAGACGTAGAAAAGGCACTCAAAATATAGTATTATAATCTTATGGGACCACCATTATATTTGTTGTATGTCACTGAAATGTTATGCTAAGTGTAACTGTTTGTTGTTATAACAAAGTTGTCAAACATACCCTATTTCTTAATTGTATAGGAGTAACAGATATTTGAGAAGGAAAAACAAATCACATTGGCATTTGCCAAAGATACTTTTCATACCATCTTAAAATTCAAGAACTTGAAACTACCTCAATAAAAATATATCTCAGGCTATAAGTTTTCTGCAAGCCAACTTTATCTGGCAAAAATCCTTGCCATTTGCTGTCGCCTCAAAAAGAAAAAGACAGCTGTCAGGGTCTCCCTTCCTTCTATTAATATTATTTTTATACCTTCTCTAGCTGCTGTATCTTTGCCGAAATAAAAGCTTCAAGGAAATGAAAAATACTTCCGCAACAACTGAATATTGATCAGACCCATGCTAGCTATCCAAATATGATAAAATCCTAGTTATCTAGAAACTTTTTTTTTTTTTTTTTGAGACAGAGCCTCAAGCTGTTGCCTTGGAGAGAGTGCTGTGGCATCACAGCTCACAGCAACCTCCAATTACTGGGCTCAAGCGAATCTCCTGCCCCCACCTCCCAAGTAGCTGGGACTATAGGCGCCCGCCACAACGCCCGGCCATTTTTTGGTCGCAGCCGTCACTGTTGTTTGGCAGGCTCAGGCTGGATTCAAATCCGCCAGCTTAGGTGTACATGGCTGGCTCCTTAGCCCGTCTAGCCACAGGCGCTGAGCCAATCTAGAAACTTTTTAATCTAAAACTAAGAGTATGCTTTAAATAATTATCTATGTAAATCTTCATTTATTGTATTCTTTCACTCTTGTAAACAGACTGGTTAGGTATTTTGGAGTGGGAATGTCATGCTTCCACATTTGTTTTCCCTACCCCAATATTTTTCTAAAAACCTTGTTTAAAAAAACACTTATAGAATTATGTACTAAATAGCTACCTATGTGTTGAAGGCTGGACAAAGCCAACTTTCTTTCTTTTTTTTTTTTTTTTTTTTAAGACATTGTCTCAAGCTGTCCCTCTGAGTAGATTGCTTGGTGTCATAGCTCACAGCAACCTTCAACTCTTGGGCTCAAGCAATCCTCTTGCCTCAATTTTCCTATTTTCCTATGGGATCTCACTCTTGCTCAGGCTGGTCTCAACCTCCTGAGCTGGAGCAATCCACCTGCCTTGGCCTTCCAGAGTGCTAGGAT
>CAUYON010119204.1:0-67663 GCA_963573935.1 Arctocebus calabarensis
ATGAAGTATTTTTCATTTGGGAGCTATGATATTCCTAAAAGAACTCTAATCTCCTAACACAGCCATTGTAAATTGACCTTTTCCTGAATTTATTTGTTTGTTTACAATGGCTATATCATCTCTACTAAAACCTGGGATAGTACATATTTTTAAAAAGCTTTTAAAAGGAAGAGCAGAAAGAGGGAAGGAGTGAGGGAGGTGGGGTCTTGGTGTGTGCCACACCTTTTGGGGGCAAAACATAATTGTAAGAGGGACTTTACCCAACAAATGCAATCAGTGCAACCTGGTTTCTTGTACCCTCAATGAATCCCCAGCAATAAAAAAATAAAGCTTTTAAAGCAAAATTCCTATTTTGTCTGGCAAATACCTCTAATAATCTCAGGAAAGTGATTTCTACTCAGAGTCCTGGTACGCCATCCTGTTTGTCTCCTGACACACTTACCACACTGTCATACTTTAACGTGGTGCTGGTGTGCATGATGTGATGTTCTTTTATGCAATTAGTTCTTTAAATGCTAGGATTGTTTCTTTTTTATTTGGGTTTTTGTTTAGTCTCTGCATCCAGTTAAATTAAGGCAGGGGCCAGTTTTCCATTTCAGCATCCGAGTTCTGTGAATAATTTCCTAAATGAAGCACTCAGATTCATTTAATACATCAAAGCTATTATTTTGCAAGCTACAGAAATTAAATATGATGAATTTGAGCAGAAAAAGGAAATGAAAAAAAGGGATATTTTATATCTCCAAGAATACTAGAGGTTTAAGGTTTTACCCTATGAGGCCTAAAAAAGTCTGACATCATGTCCAAGAATAATTCTTAAGAAGGTACTGTAATTCTAATTGGTTCTAACACTGTGAACATGGGACACTGAATTTACTGTTACCTAAATGGTATACTTGCTAGAATAAATTCCTTTTTTAAGTAACTAATTTCTTTCTTTTTTTTCTTTTTTTTTGAGACAGAGCCTCAAGCTGTCACCCTGGACGGAGTGCACTGGCATCCCAGCTCACAGCAACCTCCAATTCCTGGGCTCAAGTGAGTCTCCTGCTTCTGCCTCCCAAGTAGCTGGGACTACAGGCACCCGCCACAACACCCAGCCATTTTTTGGTTGCAGCCGTCATTGTTGCCCAGGCTGGATTCGAACCCGCCAGCTCAGGTGTACGTGCCTGGTGCCTTAGCCCGTTGAGCCACAGGCGCTGAGCCAAAGTAACTAATTTTTGAGTCTTAACTTGACACAATATTCAAATTCATATTTCTGTATTTTAATCCCTTCAAGAAGAAATGACAAGGAAAACAGTATTTGTTTGTTTGTTTTTGGTTTATTTGTTCGTCTTTTTTGGTTTTGTTTTTGTTTCCATAGCAATAAAAGGTCTTTGTTTCATAAGGGGGAAGATTCCCTAGACATAGGGAAGGCAATGCGATTCTGGGAGGAAAATAATGTCCTCTTTCATTTTCAATTTGATATACATCCCTTATCTTTCTTCTGAAATACTTAATAAAAATATTTTCTCATCTCTCATAATGCATCTACTTTATACAACAAATAATCCAGTCTGCCCTATCATCTAAGTGTATCAGTTAGGACATTTTGGTGGTGAGTGACAAAAAAAATTCAAAAAAGTCCGTTGGCATAAGCCTTAGGAAAGTATAACGTTATAAGCAAGTGGTGTGGAGATAAAGCTGTTTGTTAACTTAGTAACTCAGTGCTGCCAGAGAAGGGGAGAGGGAGTGAGAACAAATTCTTATCCCCTTATCTCCTCATCCCTTACCAACTATAATTTGGGTCATATGCCTAAAATAATAACCAGCAAAGGAAATGGGATTACAGTGATTAGTTTAGATTTAAATCCCCCCCCTCCTTATGGCAATAGAGGGGTCATTTTTCCCAAGCATATTGTTACTCAGTAACTAGTGGTGATGGAGGCAGAGGGAATCAGAGGTCTGAAAGGTGGAATTGTATCTTCATAGGCAGTACCCACCACTCTTGAAATTTCATTTTCTTTTCTTTTAGTTCCTTAATATATAGAAGAAAGACAGCTGACTGAAATTATCTCTGAAGTTTCTTAAGTATTTAAATGCAAATGGACTTGATTAAAAAACTACAAGACTAATCTCCAATCTTCATTAAAATCTAATGAGGGAGGCAGACACACAAGTTCTGAAAATTAAGTTCACAAACTCATCCTGGAAAGTGCTACGTATCTCATTGCTGAACATCACTGTGGTCACCTTTGACTCACTCCCCTTGGGAGCTATGCACTGATGCAGCACCTAGTCCACCCTTCAAAGTGACCTTGGAGTTCTATATCTGCAATGGCCATCCGAGCTGTTGTCTTATTATCCTCAAAGTCCTAAAAGTCATCAAAATTTCTTTCTTTCAATATTTCCTTTATTTTGGTGTCAAGAAAAAGTCACTGGGGCCAGATCAGGTGAGGAGGGAGGGTGTTCCGATACAGGTATCTGTTTACTGACTAAAAACTTCCTCACAGACAGTGCAGTGTGAGCTGGTGCGTTGTTCTGATATAAGAGCCCTTTTTTTTTTTTTTTTGAGACCGAGCCTCAAACTGTCACCCTGGATAGAGTGCTGTGGCATCACAGCTCACAGCAACCTTCAATTCCTGGGCTCAAGCGAGTCTCTTTGCCTCTGCCTCCCAAGTAGCTGGGACTACAGGCGCCCGCCACAACGCCTGGCCAATTTTTGGTTGCAGCCGTCATTGTTGTTCAGCGGGTCCGGGCTGGATTCGAACCCGCCAGCTCAGGTGTACGTGGCCGGCACCTTAGCCCGTTGAGCCACAGGCGCCGAGCCAAGAGCCCATTTTTTTCACACATCTTTCTCTTGCCAAGATTTTCACTTAAGATTTTCCTGTTTCTCTGTTCGTGTGTACTTGGTCTGCTATACTTCTCACAGTCAGCTGATGATTTTGATGCAAGATGCGATGAATTTTTTCAATGTTTTCATAGTCTTGCTCTTTCCTTAGCTGCCCTGACCTTTTTTCGTTTATGTTTTCTCTCTCTTCAAAATAAAGTTCAATCCATTTGTACACTGCTGTTTTCTTCATGGCATTATCCCCACAAACTTGGACTGGTATATCCCTGATTTCACTCCCATTCTTGCCAAGTTTAACAAGAAATTTAATGTTTGTTCATTGCTCTCATTCCAACTCTGATATTTTCTCAAAGGCACACAAAAACACGTCACAATAATGATGGCCACTCAGGCAGATGTCTCAACACATCAACACAAACACAGTTGTGAGACGCTGATATACTAAGGTTATAAAACCTTCCCAAGTTATTTGTACAATGCTGCCAATGTTAAGTGCACAGGACAAGTTTGTGAACTTAATTGTCAGATGTTGTGTAACACCAATTCAAACCAGAGCTAGGATATAAAGGCATTTTGTAATTTATTTTGTAATTTATGTCTCTATAAAATATTAACAATGGAATATATAAAATATTAACAATGGGAATATATTAATTGCTTGTATGTTGTAATGCTTAATAAATACAAATCACATCTCAAAATAGATAAGCAGGATATTTTTCCATTGAGAATATGGTATGAAAATTTTACAGGACTTTAAAAATCACTGATTCCAATGTGATTGAAAAGATTTTTTTTTGGATTGCCTTTTAAAATTTGTGGAATAGCTGATGGAATAAAGATTTTATTGTTTTCTTCTGCAAGTATTTTTCTTAAAGTTTACATTCATACACATGCAAGCAAATCTAGCCCACGTTGTAGACTGTTTACAATGAAATCAGCTTCACATTGAATGGAGGATACCATATTTTGCATGTGGTGTCACATTCTTGTGAGTTTGTTCTAACTTAAAAATAATGACTCCATTCTTAAAAAAAAAAATTGTAAAAGCCTTTGAAGTTTACAAATTGCTTTTCCATTTACTATCCCACATCCTTTCAAAAACCACCTTGTATGGTTGATACCCCTTTATTTTAGCTGTAGAGCAGACACAGTGGAAGCCTATAGTCTAATAACTCAGAGTTGAGTGACCAGAACTGAGGTTCTCTGACTTAAACTCTAGTGCTCATTGTGCCGCGTAGTTACTTTTCTGTTTTTCAGAATGAAACTGTTTTCAGTTCCAAAGGCATGGATCTGATTAAAAATTCAGAAACAGCCACAGTTGGATGAGATCTTGTCTTTCCTAACACAGTGTCCAAAAAATCAATTCTTACGTTCCACTTTGAACATAAGGTAACCTAGGAGAGTTGTTTTCATTAAAGAGAATGTTAAATCAGTTAAAATGGATGTTTAACAAAATCAAACCTCAAATACTCACCCAGGTGAATGCTGGGGTGGTACTTTAGTATGAGGAAAGGGACAGTGAGCTGACTATATTGGTAAAAGACTGGGATTTCTGCCAGATTCCTGCCACTGATCATGTGACCCCAGGGAAGTCATTTTCTCTTCACAGGCTACAACAGTTGTAGAAATGATGACCTTTAAGGTCTCTTCTAGCTCTCTTGCACTATTTTCATAACTTCATTAACATAACTTTTTTTTTTTCCCACCTCTTCCCCTTTCCCAAGGAGAGAGTCCTCACTTTTATTTAGCGCTTGCCATGTGCCAGAGGCTTTATCTTGTAGTACATAGAATCATACTTCGTCCCCTCAGCCATAATGTTAGGAGGATTCTTTATGCCCATTTCATAAATGAACCTCATAGGCATAACTTTCGAATAAAAGCGATCAAAGAATCATAGGAGATTAAAACAAAAAGGGACCTTTAAGGTAATGTATTCCAACCACTTCTTTTCCAGATAAGAATACCTTCACCTGCTTAGGGTAAGTGACTGACCCCTGGCCACGTGCAACATTAGTGTGCCTTATGAACCTTTTTTATTACTAGAAGAAGTAGCTCAGTTCAAATGAGGAGCTATTGGTTTTGCTCTCTGAGCTGGGTGTCAAAGATAGCAGAAATGATCTAATATAAACAAAAGTTATTAGCCTATTTGTAATTATTTGTTACTAAGCATTGTACCATAAATTTTACTTCGAAGCAGCTAACCAGGATTGGGCTTGCACTTGTGTTGACTCCATTTCCTCATTTATAAGAGAAGAAATTAGAATAGTCAAATACTCATAGGATAATTTTTTATAAAAACTGCATTTATTTATCTATTTATTTCAAAAGTATTTAGTGAGTGCCAAATATACATCTCGATTACCCTTGGCATTGTTCTGGATACTGGGTTTGTAGAGGCCAGTAAAATACACAAGCATCCTGTCTTCAAGGTAAATACAGTCTCCTGTAAAAAAGAAGGAAACACTAATTTACATAGGTAAATTTAAAGCCCTATGCTAGACATCAGAGGTACCAAAATGCATAGGCCAAAATCTGTGATCTCATGACGATATAAAACTACCAAAGTTCAAAGCAGGCAGGTACTGTGTGGTTTCTGAAGTACATTACAAACACCTAGCAAATGCTTGGAAATAATACACGTTAAATAAAAAATTAATGAATGAATGGAAGAGATAGTAATATTTAAATGTTTATGATCACAATTGTGATTTCTATACTTAAAATGGCTCTTTTAAAGTAAGCAAATTGCTGATTTCATGGCTTAAAGGTGTTAATAAATTTTAAAATGGGTAATTCTAGTCCTCTAGAAATTAAATTGGAGAATGAAAATAAAGGACAATTTTTTATGTTCTTATTTTTCTACCTTTGCATTTTACTCATTCTTTTCATTAGAAATATTGATGTTTCAGGAAAGGTTACTTGCTTTGATTTTTTTCCAGGGCACATTTTGTCTTGGCAGAAGGATGAATACTTTCTGATTGATTAATAATATGAACCCAAAGCATGAATGCATCGCTCATTCAAAGACTGTGTGTGATATTAATATTTTAGGAAATTAGTCACGTTTGCAAGGTGTATTGTAATTCCATTGTGATAACCAACACTGCTCTAAATAGTGGAACCATCCTTTTATTTAGGATTATAAAAGTTGTTTCTATGTTTCAAAATTCCAAATAGAAAAATAAAGAATAACAAATGGAATAAGAATATGCATATAGCCATATTTGTTCTTAGGATTCTGCATAAATGACAAACTACAAAAAGAAAGATAAAATAACCCATAAGCAGGGAAAATCTGAGAGATTGCATTGAAACTTATATTCTCTCTCGTGTGCAATTAAAAATCATACTTATTTGAGGTAATAGTAGAAAAGAGAAGTCATTATATACAATAGAATACTATATATGATCTTTAAGTAATAAGTAGTTTTCTTATAAAGGAAATATCTGGTCAATTTTTAAAAAATAATAAAATTTTATGACACTTGGAAAATCTCAGAAATTTCTATTAACCAGATCATGCATGCATAGCATTTAAAAGGTTTTTTTTATCTTAATCTAAAAATTAGTTTATAAAAAAAGTGAAAAGAGGGAATGAACATTAAGAATGGTTTGATCATTTACATTTTCTATTTTTCTATGTAGCATTATTACAGATAATTAGACATCTTGACATTTACTACTTAATTAGTACTTTGAAACATGTAAACTAAGGCATATCTGCTACCTCAAATTTTTGCTCAGATGCATGGTTCTCTTAAGCCATAAGTGTAAATAAATTTAATTTTTGTATTTAGACTTTATTAGAACACACACTTCACACTTCTTCACTTAATATAAGAGATATTTCAAAAGCATATTAGAACTGTGATTAAGTCTAATTTATTTCTAATAGGATTCTGTTATCATCTCCATCTTAAAGTACTTATTAAAATCAAGAGTACATGGACTTCTTGTCCCAGATCTTCTAAGATCACAAATAAATAATTTTTCCATCTTTTCAATTTAATGTAGAAGATAGAGAATTAGTCTTCTACCTTTCATGAGTTCACAATATCTTTATCTCATAAATGGCTTGCTTCTTTCCACTTTTCACGAAATTCATTGTATTTCCCCACCTTTTAAACTGGCCAGAATTGGATTGGGTATAACTTAATACCTAAGCGACCTAGAATAGAAAGGTCTACAATTTCTGGGTGTTCTATCCTGTATTGCATTTTTCCATTTTTATAGCAAAAAAGAAAAACAAACGATAAAATCCAAGATTTAATATAGATAGTGATAATGTACCTTTATTAAATTAAGAAAAATTTAAGCACAGTGTAAAACAAACTACATGTATTAGCATAATTCCTGGAAAAAAATTCATAGATAATCTTAATAGTATTTAAACTTTTCAAAAAATCTCATAAAATATTGATGCAAATTTCCATTTGTGCCAAAATGAAGTAACAGAGAGACAATGTATTTTTGTATCTTAACTACACAACTGTACAAAATATATGAAGGGGTGCAGTGCAGTGATCCCTGAGAGAAGGGAAACAAGGTAAGCCATAAAATGTCATCAGCTCAATGCCTGTAACAGTATTATGTAAAAGATTTCAGGAAGAAGTAATGATGTTCCTACCGAATTGAGGACAGAATTTGGTCTTCTGAACAAATATCAAAGTTTAAAAGGTCAAAGTGGACAGAGTTTGAGAGCAAAGTTCCAGAAAAGAGGAGCACAAATGGAGAGCTAGGCAGATCTGCAGAGAGGTCCCCTGTGTACTCAGCTGTGACCTGAGTGTGATCTGAGTATGCATGCATGAGAGAAATCAACCAGAGGCTAGGAGAAAACCGACCTGGAGGGAACAGAGAATCACAAGGTCTCACAATGGGCTCCAAGTAATTCCTGCTCCCTTCAGGCTGACTGAACAAATGTTATACACAGAATGGAAAGACTCATCAGAGGGGTGTTACCTTGTCAGTCCTGCTCAGTCAGTCTTCGATTAAAACCTTCTGTGATCCGACCCAAGAAAGCTTAAATGGAAGCATCAAATTTTACAACTCCTTCCTAGTAACTTGACTAAACATCTGAAAAATCCAACAGTCTTAAAAGAATACAAAAATATCAATGAACAATAGCATAAAGTTTCAACATCTAATTGATAATTACTTGACATGCAAAAAGTAGAAAAATATTACCCATAGTCAGGGTACAAATCAATCAATAGAAACAAACTCAGAAATATGAAGTCTAATGACCAGCAAGGAGGTTAATACAGCTATTCTAAATATGCTCCATGTATTAAATCAGGGAGAGGAAAATAACAATGATTAGAAGCAAAAAGGAACAAATCTTTAAAAATACACATTAGAAAACCTTTTTTTAAAAGATCCTACAGATAAATGAGATATTGTAATATTTTTCTTTCTGTTCTGGCTTATTTCACTCTACACAATGTCCTCTGGGTCCTTCAGTGTTATGGCAAATGGGAGGATCTTCTCCTTTAAGGTCAAATAATATTCCATAATATATAATAAATATATGCATGTATATTTCAGTGTCTTTATCCATTCATCCATTGATGGACACCTAAGTTGTTTTTACATCTTAGGTACTATGAATAAATGTTGCAATGAAGATGGAAGTGAATACAAAGAATAAAATAGAAATTATCAGGATCTGGGCAGGAGTAGAAAATGGGAAAGATATGGGTCAAAAGATACAAAGTAGAAAGTATTTAGCTTGAACAAGTTAAGAGATCTAATGTAAAATAAAGAACTATAGTTAATAATAGCATATTACACCAGGATTTTTGCCAAATGAGTATTTTATAGCTGCCCTTGCTATGGGGGCGGGTGTGGTGGCAAGGTAATTGTGAGATGATGAATATGTTAATCTGTTTCATTATACTAACCATTTTACTACACGCACACTCATGCACGTATACACATATATGTCATAACATCATGTTGCATACTTTAAATATATGCGGCGGCGTCTGTGGCTCAGTGAGTAGGGCGCCGACTCCATATACCGAGGGCAGCGGGTTCAAACCCGGCCCCGGCGAAACTGCATCAAAAATTAGCCGGGTGCTGTGGCGGGCGCCTGTAGTCTCAGCTACTTGGGAGGCTGAGGCAAGAGAATTGCTTAAGCCCAAGAGCTGGAGGTTGATGTGAGCTGTGACACAGCACTCTACCAAGGGCAATAAAGTGAGAATTTGTCTCCAAAAACTCAAAAGGAAAGCAAGTACAGAAAAAAAAGATTTAAAAAATACAGGACTGGGTGGCGCCTGTGGTTCAGTGAGTAGGGTGCCTGCCCCATGTACTGAGAGTAGCATATTTGAACCCATCCCTGGCCAAACCATACCTAACAAAAAAAAGTAGCCGGGCGTTGTGGCAGGCGCCTGTAGTCCCAGCTACTCGGGAGGCTGAGGCAAGAGACTCACCTAAGCCCAAGAGCTGGAGGTTGCTGTGAGCTGTGATGCCACGGCTGTCTACCGAGGGTGACAAAGTGAGACTCTTGTCTTTAAAAAAAAAAAATAATAATAATAAATAAAAAATAGAGGACCATGACATGTGGGATATTGTCATCTAACATATGGCTAATTTGAGACCTGGATGAAGAGAGTGGAAAGGAAAGACATAAAATATTTAAAGAAATATTTTCCCAATTTTAATTAGACAAAAAAGTTTCACCAATTTGATAAAAGCTATAAACTCAGAAATCAATAAACCCATAGAAATTCGCACCAAGGCATATATAATTTGATGAAGACCAATGATACAGAGAAAATAATAAATGCAGCTGGAGAGAAAGTTGTCACACATAGAGAGAAGCAAAAATAGTGAGTTAGAAAAAAAAAGTGAGTTAGAAGACTTATTAAAAGAAATGTGAAAGCCAGAAGATGAAGTAGTCGTATCTTCAATACACTAGAGGAAACAACAAAATAGTAAAATATTTTTTCCAACTTTGTGGTGAAATTTTTTTTCAAAATATTAATATGATATAATTAATTGAAATTTCACCCAAAAAAAACAACAAAAAATGTTAAAGGGTTTTCTCAAGCAAAAGTGAAATGCTATCAGTTGGAAATTTTGATCTATATACACATACAAACACAAAAAATGAAGGGCACCAGAATGATAAATGTGTAAATAAATAGAAAAGATATTTTATTATAATCATTAGAATATAACTGATAAAAATAAATAGTAAGAAGGAATTGTGGAGATTAGCACATGCCCATATAGGTAAAATGTGTAGTAACAATAGCATAAAAATAAGGGGGAAAGCTTATTGACAGAAAATTTGTATTTACTGAATAGAAATTGTAATAATATGGAGATGCATGTTTTATTTTATAGAATAACATTCTAAAAATAAAACACAGAGTTACAACTAATAATTCCATAATGGAGACACAGAGGAATCATAAAAAGTAATTAATCCAAACAAGTCAGTAAAAAATGACAGAAAGAAAGAGGAAGTGGTAAAAACAGAAAACAAATAGCAAAGTGGTTGATTGAAAGCCAAGTATATCAATATCATATCAAATAATCTGTCTACCCTCAATTAAAGTTAAGAATTTCTATAATGTATTGAATAGCAAGACTTAATGTTTTGTGAGACTCACTGGAAAAAGACATAATAATTTAAAAGTAAAACTTAGAAATATTTATATCATGCAAAAAATCAATCAAAAGAAAGATGCAGTGGCTATATAAATACCAAAAAAGGCTGTGTTTCAGAAAAATAAATATTACCAAGAGCAAAGAATAAAATTTTATAATGATAGATGGTTCTGTTGATCAAGAGTGCAAAATAACGCCAAATATGTTTTCACTTAAATAGTTTTTTAATATACTTTTAAAAGCTTCAGGAAACAAAGGGAGAAATAAACACAAAATGATAGTCGAAGTTTTCAGACTCTTCTCTTACAAATCAGCAAATGAAGTTAGCAGAAAAAAAATCAATATTTTGGGAGAGTTGAACAACTTAACTAACTTAATGAAAATCTCCTACATAGATTACTCTAACCTAAAATAACAGTATGCCAGGTATTTTAAGAGCACAGAAAACATTCAATATGACATATTCTTGGCCAAAAAATAAGGGTCAAAAAATTTCAAGGTCTTTAAATTATACAAAATATATTCTCTGGCCACAATGAAATAAAGGTAGAAAATCTCCATCAGAAAGATTGGAAATAACCTCAAATATCTGGAAGTCAAAAAAATACCTTTAATCAAAGAAGAAATCACATTATTAAAACTATGTAAACTGTATTAAAATGAAAGCACAGAATGTAAAAATTTGTAGAATGCAAATAAAAGAGTAAGAATAGGGAAATTTTTATAACATTGAAGTGCTTTTAATAGCAAAGAAAAAATGTCTTAAATCAGTGGAATATGTGTCCAGCATGAGAAACCAGAAAAAGAAAAAATCAGCACAAAATAAGCACAAGAGAGAACATAATAAATATCAAAGAAGAAATCAATTAACCAGAAAGGAAAAAAGAAAACAAAAGACAAATACAACTTATGAAAATAGAAGCTGCAAAGATCAAAAAAATCAGTAAAACTTTAGTCAAAGAGAAATGGAGATTAAAAAAAAAAGATATGAGGAATGAAGGTGAAAATGCCACTTTCCTAGTAGAGATATTATGGACAGTTGAAGGATAATAAAGGAGTTTCATAAATAAATTTCGGACAATAAATTCAACAACAAAGATTAAACAGACAAAGTTTGTTAAAGATATAGACTACCAAGACCCACTCAATAGAACCACATGACATGAACAGTCTTTTCTCTATGAAAGATTAAATTTACCTTTTGAAAGATTTTGAATTCATAGTTAGAAATTAAATCCAAATTTAAAATTAAAAACGTCCTGGGGCTTTCCACTCCAATTCCAGATGATAAATTCTCTCAAATACTGAAAAAGAAATAATACCTCATCAACCTAAACTCTTCCAGTAAAGAGTTAAAAAGGGGGAAAATTTTAATTCACCTTTTTAAAAAAAAATTTTTATTTATTTGTATTTTTTTTATTGTTGGGAATTCATTGACAGTACAAAGAACCAGGTTACACTGATTGCATACGATAGGTAAGGTTTCTCTTATAATTGTGTCCCATCCTCAAGAGGTGTAACACACCCCTTAATCCCTCATCCCTTTCTCTCCTTCTATCTCTCTGCACCCACCTTCCCCAACACCCCACCATGTACTAGGCCATCAATTGTCCTCAACTAGAATTGAGTTCCTAGGAGTCTTACTTCTCCATTCTTGTGATGCTTTACTAAGAATAATGTGTTCCACTTCCATCTAGTTTAATACAAAAGATGTAAAGTTTCTCTCTTTTTTAATGGCTGAATAGTATTCCATAGTATACATATACCACAGCTTGTTAATCCATTCCTGGGTTGGTGGGCATTTATGCCATTTCCATGTTTTGGCTATTGTAAATTGAGCTGTGATAAACAGTCTAGTACAAATGCCCTTATGATAAAAGGATTTTTTCCCCTCTGAGTACATGCCCAGTAATGGGATTGTAAGATCAAATGGGAGGTCTAGTTTGAGTTCTTTGATAATTCTCCATACTTCCTTCCAAAAAGGCTGTATTAGTTTGCAGTGCCACCAGCAATGTAGACGTGTTCCCTTCTTTCCACATCCACACCAGCATCTGCAGTTTTGAGGTGTGTGATGTGGGACATTCTTACTTGTGGGTGGTTTTGATTTTGATTTCTCTGATATTTAGGGACGATGAGCATTTTTTCATACACTTATTAGTCTTTCTTCTATCTTCTTTAGAGAAGGTTTTGTTCATTTCTCTTGCCCATTGATATAAAGGCTTGTTGTCTCTTTTTATGTTGATTAATTTGGGTTTTCTATAGATCCTAGTTATCAAGCTTTTGTCCAATTCATAATATGCAAATATCCTTTCCCATTGTGTAGGTTGTCTATTAGCTTTGGTTGTTGTCACTTTAGCTGTCAGTTTAATTAACAGATGCTTTTCAGTTTAATTAAGTTCCACTTGTTCATTTTTGTTCTTGTTGCAATTGCCATGGAAGTCTTCTTCATAAAGTCTTACCTTAGGATACTATCTTCAGGTGATTTCTCCACACTTTCTTTGAGGGTTTTTATTGTTTTACGCCTTAAATTTAGATCTTTTATCTACTCACTTTTGAGACGATGTCTGCCAGACACCCAAGTCTGAATAGCCATAGCTTGAGTTTACAACTCTGTTAAACAAGGGCTTTTTCTTGAGGCAGCCATTCATTGTACAGCTGACCTTTGAACATCAGAAGTTTTAACTACATTAGTCCACTTTTGTGTATTATTTTCAATAAATACATTGGAAAAAATTTTGGAGGTTTGCAACAATTTGAAAAAACTCACAGGTGAACTGCATAATGCAAATGAAGAAATAAGGTATATCATGCATCCATAAAATATATATAGATGCCTGTCTATTTATCATTTCCTACCATAATATATACATAAATCTATTATAAAAAGTTAAAATTTATTAATACTGTATGTTTACACAGACTATATGTGACAAGATTGAGACAAATGTAAGCAAATGTAAAGATGTAATATTAAAGCATAATTGCATAAAATTATAGTACACACTGTCCTAATATAATAATTTCATAGCCACCTCCTGTTGGTATTTCGGTGAGCTCAAGTGTTATAATTCTTAAAATGCCATGTGATACAGATCATCTCCACGTGAGCAGCTCATTTCTCCAGTAAATTGTGTATGGCAGTAAAAAGTGATCTCTTGCAGTGCTTGCATATTTTTGTCATGTTGAGTACCATTCTGTAAAACTTGAATAATACCATAGGACCCAAATGAATTCCACTAGTGATTCAAGAAGTTCTCTCAAGAAGCAGAGAAAAGTCATTACAAGAAAAAGTTGAATTAACTGATAGGTCCATTGATTGAGATCTGCAGCTGTGGTTCATTTCAGACAGACTATTCATCTTGTAATTGGATGACATAAACTTATGGTATTGATAACAGAATTGTAAATGTATTTTCTCTTTCCTATGATTTTCTTATTTTTTTCTCTAGCTTACTTGAGTGCACGAATACAGTATATAATACACAAAATATATGTGAATTGATTATTTATGTCATTTGTGAGGCTTCCAGTCAACAGTAGGCTGTTGGTAATTGAGTTTTGGAGGAGTCTAAAGTTATCTGCCAATTTTCAACTATTTGGGAGGTCAGTGCCTCCTTTTTTTTTGTGCCCTGGGTAGAGTGCCATGGTGTCATAGCTCACAGCAACTCCAATTCTTGGGTTCAAGCAATCCTCTTGCCTCGGTTTTGCTATTTTAGTAGAGACAGGATCTCACTTTTGCTCAGGCTGTTCTCGAACTTGTGAGCTCAGGCAATCCACCCTCCTCAGCCCCCCAGAGTGCTAGGATTATAGGCGTGAGCCATCGGGCATAGCTAGTCAGTGCCTCTTACCGCTGAGTTGTTGAAGGGTAAACCTTACTTAACTAGGCAGTAGAATTATGTTTGTTTAGTTCCTATTTGGTCAAACAAAATATTAAAAAGTCTACTTTACGGTTGAGATTTAATAAAATTAAGAAATTTTTGCTGCTTTTTTCATCACGATGTTCTTAAGTGAAGTGAAACTAGTGTTGTCTAGAAATCTTATGATATATGTGGTAATTTCTTATTATGTTTATGGGTATATAAGGATGAACTTGGAACTAGAATCAAAGTTGTAACACTGGAAAGATGGTAAATTCTTAACATTTTAGGAACACCTGAAGTTGCTATCTTGGAAGACAATCTCTTATTTTAAGAGTTAATACAGTTATATTAAATTGTTATTTTTATAATTTTACAGGTGCTATACTTGGTAGATCAGAAACTCAGGAGTGTCTTTTCTTTAATGCTAATTGGGAAAGAGACAAAAGCAATCAGACTGGTGTTGAACCCTGTTATGGTGACAAAGATAAACGAAGACATTGTTTTGCTACCTGGAAGAATATTTCTGGTTCTATTGAAATAGTGAAACAAGGTTGTTGGTTAGATGATATCAACTGCTATGACAGGTAAGGATATATTTTATTTATTTATTTATTTATTTATTTATTTATTTATTTATTTATTTATAGACAGAGTCTAACCCTGTCTATCTTGGTAGAGTGCTAAGGTGTTGAGTAATTTTTATCCTTCTCCCATTTTTAAAAGAGGAAAGGTGAATGCATGAATTTTCTCTTTAATGTTTCTTTTTTTTGAAGACGGGATTATGAAGAACATTACAACATAACTAATGACAAGATATGAATTTTAAACTAATAAAATATATTTGACATGTTTATGTTTTATCTTTACTATATTTTGAATAATCTACCAAATACTAAGAATTCTTAGGTTAAAACTATTTCTTTCCTTGTTTTGTTAGGATTTTAAACCTTTTTAATGCCAATTTTAAGGAAAAAGGATTTTTAAAATAGCTTTAAAAGAAAGTATATCTGTTGAAAATCTATCCTGAAGGAGAATAAAGCTTAATCATAGTATTTAATTTTCTTTTTCATTTCCTTCTTTATGTATGTGGAAGAAATTGATCTTATTACATGTATTTTTTTCTTACAGAATAGGCCTTTCTTTATGCCAAACGACATTTTAATTTGATGTTCAGAATTTCCTCACAGCTAACACAGTTCTTACAGAAAGCTGCATTTTATTTAAAAGATCTTGTTTAAATTGCTTTATCCTATACTGGAAATAATACATAGTGATCATGTTATTAGATGCATATGGTCTTTCTGTAAGGAGTCTCTTAGATGTTGGGATGATTGCTTAGTTTGGGCTATAGGATTTCTACTGTGGGTGGGTGTGAAGACTGGCAGAGCCTGCAAAGTCCTGGGTAACCGGAGGTAACCAGACATTTTGGAGCCAAAAAATGAAGCCTTATACACTGAACACTATGCTTCAAGATCTACTTCTAGGAGCTTCAATTGATTACCTGGAATCTGTGATTGATTAGCTGTTTGTGGCTAATAGCAAAACACATTAAATATGCCCTTGAAAATTGAATTAGTTCTACTTTTTATGAGAAAATAAAAGTCACCTAGGTATATATTTAGTATTTAGGGTATACTTGTAAGTCTGTGAATTTTATGGGAACTATTTCTCTATGCTTCCACGTTCTAAGTGAATTTCTTCTACCAACAGAAATGGTTATTGAGTGATATGAGCTGTTATGAAAGGTAAATAAAAATTGGAAAGAAAAATTAGGTTTGAGGGGATCATCTTGACTCAAAACTATCTTTTAATAATTAGTTGAAATCAGGAATTCCTATTCTTTTTTATAATAAAAATTCTGCTTTTAACTTAAAACCAGTATTTCAGTTATGTGACACTCAGGCAGTACAGAAATTTGTATTGAGCTGTTTTCACTGGAGTCTGGGGAGTGCCTTGTTCAGCGCAAGTGCCTGGTGTTAGAGTGATAATTACTATTCCATCTTTGTTTCTGGGGGATAAGTATTAATTTAAAAGTGTGTAAATTTTAGTATTTATGCTGTAAGTTTGATTAAAAAATAGTGAGGATAGTAAGAGAAGTAAGAGATGGGAAAAAATATTCAAGAAATGTCAAAGTATCGAAGAAAAGATAATAAAGAATAAAATTGCATGGTGAAAGTAATTTTCTTGAATTAATAAGGCTAAATATTTAATCATGTCAATTTCCTAAAATTTGAGGCATAATTTTAAATATTCAGTTTTAAATTCATGCATATCTCTTTATAAATTATTAAAACTTAGCTTTCTTTTTTTTTACATTCTGCCAAATAAATATTGGTATAGAGATATTTTAAATGTCATTTTGTTAAAACTACTGTCTTCCTGAAATTTCTTGCACTTTTCACTTAATCCAGCCTTATTATTCTCATAACTGTAATGGAAGTTCAATTTATTATATTCAGATGTAGCCGTTTTAAGCTCACCTGATGTTTATTAACAGTATTTAAAAGTTTGATTTTTTTTTTTTTAAAGGTATAGTTGTTTTCTTACTGGTTGATTAGAATTTGTTCTAGAGGCTAAATCTGTGTCTTCTCTTTCTTAAATCAGCCTTATTCTAATCAGTTTGAGTTATTACTGGCTCTTATATATTTGTTGTTACATATTTGTTCTATAGTTATTACTTATCTCCACACTGTTCATTGTGTTCAGGGCATTTTAATCGATGCTATTAAAAAAAGTAACACTATCAATTCTGAAGCTTAGTTTGAGTCTTTGATGTTGTTGAAATATGTTCCACTCATGAGACATGATCTTGCATCATTTAGTGTGTGTGTATGTATATGTGTGTGTTTATTATATATGATGTACATATGCACACACACACAAAGTTTTATATATAGTTTTCTCATTTTTATACTCACAAATGAGATAACTGTATTTCAAGTAAACAAAAGTACTTCTAAATTGCATCATTGACTTTATGGTTTCTCTTCAAGCCTTTCTAATAATTAAAAAAAAAAAAAGATGGTTGCCTTCGATTGCTCATTAAAAACCAAATTAAAGCAGTAGTCTCAAGATTCAATGTGATTGTTATAAAATCAGTTGTTGATTTTTTTTTTTTTTTTTTTCTCATGTGCTTATAACAGGAATCCAGGAATGTGTTTTTGGCTTCTGAGATTTAATCATGAAGTTAAATATTAATGACTCATTCATTATTTTATCTTTAAGAAGAAAAATGCCTTTGTAGGGTCAGGATAATATTTATTTTAATTATTCTTTCTCTGTTTGTTTATAGGACTGATTGTGTAGAAAAAAAAGACAGCCCTGAAGTATATTTTTGTTGCTGTGAGGGCAATATGTGTAATGAAAAATTTTTTTATTTCCCTGAAATGGAAGTCACACAGCGTAAGTTCAGAGGGGAAAACTATAGGTTTGTTCATCTACTAGATTGAAAACAAAATATATGTATGTTGATGAAATAATTTACTTTTCCCTCCTCATATTCTATTCTTTTCCAAAAGTTTGACACAATGATAAATGCACAATGATAATTTTTATAGAATTTTGTACACTGTATCTGAGTTATTTTTCCCCCCCTTTTCCGCAGCCACTTCAAATCCAGTTACACCTAAGCCACCCTATTACAACATCCTACTTTATTCCTTGGTGCCACTTATGTTAATTGCGGGGATTGTCATTTGTGCATTTTGGGTATACAGGCATCACAAGATGGCCTACCCTCCTGTTCTTGTTCCAACTCAAGTAAGTTGTTGTCCCATACTTTATACTGTTTTAAATTTTATATTTCTGACATATTTCTGTGGTGAAACTCACTAGCTTGTAATAAGTTATTTTCCTTTAAAGAGTTAATTTTTGAGTGTTTATTTTTAGGGGATCTATAGCTAATTTTGCAAATGTACTAATTTGCTGTGTCCTAAAGTTTTCTCAAGAACTTAAGGGTAAAAGTGGAGTAAAATGGAGGTATCCCCATTCCTGTTCTTCTCTGGAGTATTTTATTTCCACTCTAATACTTACAATTATTGTCTGCTTCTTGATAATTAATTAGTGATGGAGAAGAATTCCACAACTCTTACTTTTCCTTTCCATCCTTTCCCCAGTTTTCAAATTTCTATGCCTTTCTCAAGATTCTTAAAACATCCTTTAAGCCATGGGAATGGACCCAGGAAAGTAACCAAGAAAGTAGGGGAAGAGAGGTTTCATAAAGGCTTCAGGGAAATGTATCTATTTAAATGTTTTAGGGAAGAGGAGCAGAAAGAGCAACCTTTCTTCCCTGAGTTCTTGGTCAGTCAAGTATTTTTTTGTTTGCAACATATCAAGTGTGTACTGAAAACACACAACTTTTTTAAAGCTCTTGATTGTCACCCTATCCCAAATATTTATTATTTCTGGAAATATAGGTGTGGATAGTAATTAGATTAAATTCATTAACTATTCCCTCTTTGTCATGTAGACACTTGGTGCTGGTCCAGTGCTTTTATAAGACAGGACTTACGGAAGTAGTGAATATTCTACAGGTGTAGGAAGGCTGATAACTTTGGGTTATACTTGCTTGACTATCTCTGAGTTCTAGTTTTTAGTATGTTTCTTTTACCTGTTAAGATCAGATTACCTCAGCCTTCTGGATCTCTTGGTTTAATTTTGTTGTTCTAATACTAATAGGATTAATGGTTAAAACTTTATTGAAGAAAATGGTAAAGTTCTGTAATGTAATGGCCAAAACAACTTCTTTTCTCTAAGCTTTGTTTACATAACACACTTCTTTCTTGGTACTTGCAACAATCTGTTGGCATTAGATCATTGATACCCATAATCTTTATGTGTATCAGGAGAAATAAGCCCAAAGGTAAAATACCATGTTCAATAATTAAACACACTACTTTCTATATTTTAAATACCTTACTTTTAAGTATTAGTAGCTATGTTCAGGTTCATTAAAAATCATTTGTATTATAAGAACTATTGTAAAATAACAACATTTTAGTGCCTAATGTATGTGGTTTGCATCATATGGCCACCTGATATACTTTATTCTCTGTCAGTGACAACTTGTTAAAAGTTTGTTTTAGTTTCTAAATATATACATTGTGTATGTGTATCTATATCTATCTATCTATCTATCTATCTATCTATCTATCTATCTATATATTTTTTAAACAGTCATTCTGTTAGCCAGGCTAGAGTGCAGTGGTGTTATCATTAGCTTACTGTACCCTCAAACTCCTGGGCTGAGGCAGTCCTCCGGCCTGGGGTAGCTAGATGTGCACCACATACCTGACTAATTTTTCTATATTTTGTAGAGGCAGGATCTTGCTATGTTGCCAAGGCTGGCCTTGAACTTCTGGCTCCAAGAGATCCACCTCAGGTTCTCAAAGTGCTGAGATTACAGACGTGAGCCACCGTATCTAGCTCTAGAATCTAAATTTAGAAAAGAGTGCATTTAGTGCCATAGTTTTTGATTTTATCCCAGATCTGCGATATGATAGAAATAAGCTGGAAACCACCTTTGTAAATAATTTTTTAAAGGTTTTCTTAGAGGAATTTTTAAATAATAATTTAATCTTATAAGTAACATTTATCTGTATACCATATTGATACAAACTGTGGGAAAAGCATTATTTTAAAGGGCATATATATGTGTGTGTGTGTGTGTGCCCTTTATTTGGACTTAACTAGTTAGTGCAAGAGTGTAGACTTTTAAAAAGGAAAGATGTTATTTTTCATAAATAAGAACCAAGGATCTTACATCAGTATTCATCTCTGTGACTTTTAGATATTTGTTTGTTTGTTTGTTTTTTGTCAGACAGAGTCACACTTTATTGCCCTTGGTAGAGTGCTGCGGCATCACACAGCTCACAGCAACCTACAACTCCTGGGCTTAGGTGATTTTCTTGCCTCAGCCTCCTGAGTAGCTGGGACTACAGGTGCCCTCCACATCGCCCGGCTATTTTTCTGTTTTGCAGTTCAGCCGGAGCTGGGTTTGAACCCGCCACCTCCGGCATATGGGGCTGGTGCCTTTGAGCCACGGTGCAGCCCCACCTTTAGAATTTTTAAAAAATAACAAATTTCAGGGCTACACTTCCAGCAGTGTAATACTATGTTTTTAATAAGCTTCCCAGGAGATTCTGGTGACCAGGCAGTTACAGAGAACGCTGATTTACTTTTATCTTATGGAGTTGTGTATGCAGCATAACCCCCATTTTATGGATAAAGAAATTGAGATGTAGCAAAGCTCCTAAGTGTCAGAGCTAGAATCTGATCTGAGGACTCTTCAACACTAGAGCTTTGCTCCTACTAATACTGTTCTGCTCCTCCCTTTCTTTTTTCAGAAAGCAGATCCTTCTGAGATTTCAGATAATTTATTTTCCTGCTTTGGGATATTGAATAGTTTGTGTGACTACTAAAATGAGAAATAACACCATCTCACATTAACATTGTCTCAGGATAAAAAGGAAGTAAGCAAGTCATATGTTTGTAGAGGGGTATAGGGCATATTCATTTGTTTTCTATTATAAAGGTTTTTTTTTTTTGCAGTTTTTGGCTGGGGCGGTATATGGGGCTGGTGTCCTACTCCTTTGAGCCACAGGCGCCGCCCCATTATAAAGCTTTTAAAACAAATTTTAGTATAGAATTTATGAACATGTAATTGGTTATAGTTAAAAAATCCCTGTGCTTCTGAGTTGATACTGTCAATGTCTGCTCATTATTCAAGACTTTTTCTTTTGAAATTATTGGGGATTCATTGAGGGTACAAAGAACCAGGTTACATTGATTGCATTTGTTAGGGAAAGTCCCTCTTATAATTGTGTCCCACTCCACAAGGTGTGGCACAGACCGTGACCCCCCCATAGACTTTGTTAAAAGGTAGCAGAGACATAGAAGTCTGAAGGTGGCTTAGTATTTCACCCCATTTTCAGGTAGATCTTACGTTCTTGCCATGGATTTCTGGAACATTCATCTTCATATTCTTTAGACAATGACCTAGAAATTATCATTCTTAGGGAAACTTTTTCTCAAAGCGTTGGCTGAGAGCAGGTTTATGAAGGAACTAGTCTGTTATATGGTATTGTTCTCATGATTAAGTTAGCTTTAAGAGATCAACTTTTTCAGAATTTTTTCTGATTTCCTTAGTATGTTCTCTTGAAGAAGTGACGTAGTTAAATGATCACTTTAAAATCTGATTTTTAATTATGGTTCTTAGTAACCAATAAAAAGTATTCATCTTAAAAGTAATCTAACACAGTAAAAGGCATTTTAAAAAAGCAGTTTGCCTTTTTTTTTTTCAGTTGAAGCCATTCATATTTCCTTGTAAATCATAACTTATTTTTCTGCCATTATTTCATGGTTTCATTTTCTTCTCAGTCATCCTGGAAGACTTCTGTTCTTGTTCCTGTCATTTACAGGTTTTGTTTATTCACCTTTTCATCCTTACTGATCCTATTGTAGTTCAACATATTTTTACTCTTGAGGCTTAAATTATTTATATAATCTCATAGTTATTATTCTGGCTTCCGGTTCTCTCCTTTCATCTGTACTATTGCTAGAATAGCATTTTACATGTTTATGTTACTTCGGTGCTTAAAAATATTTGCGGGCTCCCAGTATCCATAGCAAAGAATACGAAGTTTGGAGCATGACACATGCATGGTCTTCCATGTTGTCTGCCTTCTGATTCTTTTTTCTCACTATACCCTAAACCATCCATCATATGCATCTAGAACTGTATTAGTTATGTATCATCCTTGAAAGAATTAAGAAAAGTGCGCTGTAGTCCTTTTCTGTTGTTCCCCAGTTGAGAAGGGTTCACAGTCCTCTGTGTACATGTTCTGTTCTTCTACTAGGTTGTAAGCTTCTTGAAGGTAAGGTATGTATTGTAAGGACTGTTGTGTGTTACATAGTGTTTGTATATAATAATCATTCTGCACATGCTGAATTGAGTGTGTATGTGGAGTTATATTGAGAAGATAAGGCAGTATTCCTAGGGATTCCTTTAATTAAACACATTCAGGTTCTTTAAGGCTTTGCTTTGAGATAAATCTTGAGGCTGTATTTTGGGGGAGTGTAAAATAAGTTGAAATATTCTAGCCTTTTAAAAGGACTGACATTATTCACTTCTTTCTGTAATCACATACTGAAGCATTTTATCCATTTTCATTACCCAGACCACTTTTCTGGGGCCTGTGCTGAAACTGTCTTTCAACATGTAGGTAGGTGCTTTTATAATATGCAGTGAGTAAACTAAATACAAACTGGTTTTTCTAGTGACAATGAGTCATGAATATGAGGGAATTGATGGACTCTGTTATTAAGAAGTCTTATTGTGGTTAAAAGTAATATAGTTTCAGCAAAACTACATTATTTTCATAAACATTCGTGAGTTTAAGTTTCCTGCTTATAAGGCCTGTATTTGTGTTGATAAAAAAATGGCTTGATAAACAAATAAATTTTAGGGGCTAGAAATGACAAACCTTTAACAGTTGTGAAGTTAGCTTCTTGTTCATTTTTAAGGACTATATAAATACTGATTTAGTATTATAACATTAATATTTTTTTTTTTTTTTTTGCAGTTTTTGGCTGGGGCTGGGTTTGAACCTGCCACCTCAGGCATATGGGGCTGGCGCCCTACTTCTTTGAGCCACAGGCGCCACCCTAACATTAATACTTTTTAAAATGCTATCAGCCTGTCTAGTCCTTCCATCATGACATTTTGTCTAGTTATTGGTCTAATAAGGACTAAAGGCTTTTGGCATAACCTAAATTGGGCATACAAAATTATCCTGTTGACCTTACTAATAAAATACTAATAAGTTATCATTTCATACTATGTCAGTTTGCAAGCCATCTGTGAAAAGGCTTTGTAGGATTTCTTCTTGGACATGAGTTTATTCATTTAAAAGTAATAAACTGGAAGGGTAGGATTAACATTATTCAACCAAGTCAATTTAGGAATGTATGCTGCTTGCTTGTTGGGAGAAGATGCAAGAAAAATTTAATAAGTTTTGTTAATTAGAGTATTTAATATGCTAATATTAAGTTACAAAGTATAATGTCCACAGAAATACATCTTGAAATAGGTAGACTGCTAAATTGTTGGAGCTTATGAATCCCTGTTTCTCTCTTGCTTTCTCTCTCCTTTTCTTTCTCCCTCTTATTTTTAAAGTCTCTTCTAATTAAAAATTATTTATAAATACATGTTTTTTGAATCCAGACAAATTATACAGAAGAAAGTATGTGGGGAAAAAAAGTCATTCCTTTCTCTTTTTCCTCCTTCTATCACTTTCCTGAAGTAACCAATTTTACCAGGTTGGTGTGTGTCCCTTGGATACCTTTCTCTAACGTCATTTGTTCAAGTATATACTTTTCCCTCTTTTATAAACTATAAAATATTATTCTGCAATTGCCTTCATTAATTTAATAGTATATAGAGGACAGCTTTCCAGCTTGATATTTTTAATCTGTCTCAGTTGACGAAATGATGTATTTTTGAGTGAAATTTAATGGAGCTTTATTGTATGTTCACAAAATACCAAAATTTGATTTTTTCTAAAAGTTGCATGTATTTAAAGTGTATAATATGTTTTTAGCTTAGAGATTTTATTAGGTTTTTCCGAAGAGATAGAACCTATATTTCACAAATGTTTTCACCTGTATTATTTTTGCATGTTCAAAGTAATGCTATTATCTTAGGCTTGAGCATCTTTTTTTGGTAGGAGGGGGTAGTATAAGCCTAAGAAATACTACAGGGCTACTATAGATGTTAATCATTCTTTAGCCAACTTTGCTGTGTGATTGTTCTTATACTGGTAACCTAAATTACACCTTTTATGTATATTATGGGGAGAAATGTCATTAATTATCCCTAGACATGAAGCTTGACAAAAAATTACTCTCATTAGGCATATATAACTTATTCTACTTACATATGCTCAGACAGGACCACTTGGTGATTGGCTAAAATTCCATGTCCAAAAGCAAAAAGGAGGGGGAAAGGGAGAAGTAAGAAAAATTTAACTTGAAATAAGATAAAGCTGTATACTAAGTCTAATCAAAGCACCTTATTTCTAAAAATACATTCCATTCAGATTTTAAAATCTTGAGTGCAAGTTTTCTTTGATTTAGAGAGGGCCTTATCTACCAAATTACGAATGGAATTGACACATATATATCAGAGTAAATAATTTATCCTTTTTTATCTGGCAAGGAAATGGTAGATGTTAGGAGGTGAATTTGCTTTTTCTCTGTCTTCTTCATTTCCTGGACCTCATCCTAGACCTATTTCTTCATTCCTTGCTAGTTCATTGCTGTCAAATCTTTTGATATCATTATAGTTAAGATAATAGAAAAAGTCCATTTGTTGATGAGAGCTGCTTGTAGCAGATGGACTAGAAAGTGTTCAGGTTTTTCTTGTTGGTTTGGGTTAACTACTCACTTAATGGTTGAGTACCTGCTGGATGCCAGGCCTTATCCTTAATGTATAGTCAAACTGGCACTGGGACAGCCCTTGCTTGCCCTTCTAGAGCCCATAGTTACTGTGTAGGTGAACTAAAACAGGTTGATTGGTTGGTTGTTTGACTTTGCAGCTCAGAAATGAAGGGTAAAGAGAGTAACAAGGGAGTTGTTTCAGTCATTTTAGGCAAAGAATGAAGGAAAAGAGGAGAAATGTCTTATTCCAGTTGTACTGCTTGGGAGAAGAGATACTGGGCTTGGCTAAGTGCTCAGTAGGTGTTAGTTATTGCTAACTGAGTAACATCTTCAAAACTGGACTTAAAAGTTCATTTTTTTACTGAAACTTGTTGATATATATCAAATTTATTACTTTGAAATTAACTTAGTGTAATAGATGATTTCATTTTGAGTACTGTATCAGGCACTATACAGAGCACTTTATACATATTGACTCATTTAATCTTTCAGTCTCCCATGAAATGGGGTCTGTTTTATCAAGTCCATTTTATACATAAGAAAATAGAGACACTCACAGATGACATGACTTGGCTTAGAGTCACCCCTCTCTAACTGGCAAAGCCTAAGCATTTATACCCAGGGATTATTATCTGTTAATTGAGTGAATAAATAGGTGGGTGGATTGGGGAGGGGGGTCCGTACAAAACTTAGGTACGATAAAGGGATCAGAGTACATAAGTTACATTTAATATAGTAGTGAGCACATGTGACCTCATAGGTAACAATTTATCACATTATAGTTTATTTGTATCTAACATAGTCCTTTTCCCTTGTTTTTCCAGCATCACTGACAGAATACAAATGTTACAAGTTCTGTAGCCAGTCATAAACCAGATTCTTTTGTTTAGCAACCCAAAGGAAGGGCATGCCTACATCCCTTTTAGACTTTTAATCCCAGTGCTAACCACTTCTTAGGACACATACCAAACCCAGAATCACCATTTCATCCACCTTGTTCTTTCTTTGCTTTGCTTTCAGGAAGAGTAGGATGAGAGAAACAGTAGGAAGGAAGAATTATCACAAAGAAATTTTGAAGATATAATTGGATAGCATCAAGGCTATGCCTTTGACATATCGATATTATTGAGTCTATTAATGTTTATTTTGCTTTCTTTAGCAAGAAAGATTTGTCCTAAAACATACTATATTATTTCTATTCTGCATGGCAATAGTCTTTTTAAAAAATTAACAATTGTATGTCATGATGTAAGATAATTAGATGATTAAGAGGAGGCAAATTCAAAATTTGTCAGCTTTCACATGTTTTGGGTAGGGGGACCTTAATTCTTCTTTGTAGTCCTAAAAGGTTGTTGAGTAAGGCGTCTAACAAAATAATACCTGTCTATTTAGACAGAGGTAGGGAGAATTCTTGGAACGGTTTAAATAGTAAATAAATGAAAATTTGTAGTACCTATCATACATACATATTTAATTATAGCATATAAACAAAAATTTATATTTCTAGGAAGATTTTGTTATATTCCAGTTGTGTATACCTAACTGCTTACTAAATATCACTACGTAGATGTCTCTAAGTACTTAGTATTCAAAGGTGAAGATTGATTGTCTCTCTCAAATCTGGTTTGCAGTAAATGAAACTCTGGCCATTTGGTTGTGTTTGTCAGAAATCTAGGATGTGTCTCTTAACGCTGTCTTTTTGTCATAGCTACCTCCTGTAGTATTTACTGCATTTCCAAAGGGTCAGTTAGCTCCACAGGGAAATCTCATATTTAACCTCTAGGGTGAGTTCAAAAACTGAATTTTATTGCTTTTAGTTTATAATTCTGCATTCATTAGTGTGTGTAATTAATTAGTCTTTCTACCTTATACTTTTGTTTTGTTTTTTTTTTTTTACCTTATACTTTTGTAGGCTTCATGAGAACCAGGGTAGTCAATGCCTGGCACATACTAGGCACTCAGTAAATATTGAATGAAGGAGTTAAAGGAAGGACATACTTTTCATTTTCTTCTGACATTTGGCAGTATTTTTCCCACCTGTGGGATAAGCAACAAGTCTCTTTCTCATCTCCAAACCTAGTTAGTTTACAGTAATGTGCAGATTCAATTTTCACTATTAACCTATAGTTCCAGTATGTACATAATATTCAAGCCAGATTTTCTGTTTTGTGAATCCCAACTGTTTTGTCTGTATAATTTAGTGCATTTTTTCATTTTGTTTTGATTCTTACTATTTTGTCACATAGTTTATGCCTTAAAGCCTGTTGTTGCTGTCTCTTCTTGCTTGTTCTAATACTCATTTATTGAGAAGAGTATTGTGCAAAGACATACTCGGTGTGTTTTACTATTTGTGTACTGTAGTGAATTTATTCTTTTGGATTCTGTCTTGACCCTTCACATTTTATCACAAAGTTTATACTTGGAGTCTTGTTTTTGGTGTCTCTTGTTTAGTATTGATCACTGACAGGTTTTTCTAATGTTCATTTATTGGGGTGCGTTTTGAGCAGAGAAATATTTTTGGTGAGATGTATATAAATTTGCTTGCACAGTGTTAGTACAGTGGCATCTTTTTCTCTGAAAGCATCTATACTTAATCAAGATCTAAGAGATCCTTAATTCTTTGGAAGTCTAGTTATTAATTTGGCAACTGCAGGGTATCCATAAAGTTCGTGTGCAATTATTGAAAATTTAAGACTTTATGGACGCTCTGTATTTCTTTCAAGGGATGAATTTTACTCTGGAGTACTGCTAGGATGTTAGTAGAATGAGTATAGCTTTTTGGATGAATTATAAGTAGTCTTGAATCACTATCACAGGAATAAAATCTAGAAAGAAAAACTACTTAAGCAACAGGGATAGATTCATGAGTTGCAAATTTTTTTTTCAGTGCTACTGTTTTCTATAGAAATATTGAAAACTGGGGAATATAGTTATCTGCTAGAAGATTTTTCAGCCTTCTTTAACATTGGTGATACTGGTGACAGTGTTTCTCATAATTTTGAATTTAAGCTCTTATCTCTTTTGGGATGACTAGAAAAATGAAAATCTTATTCTTTGCCAGTATCTGAGTGTCTTCACAATATGAACAAATATGTGTGGATACTTTTTCCCAGGGCTGCCACTGCTTAATTTCTTCACCTTGTGACTGCTGAAGTAGGTTAGCAATAGGCCTGATCTGTTATGGTCTACTGAATTGTGATGCTCTTGTTCTTCTGTCCTTTCTTCTTGCTACAATATATTGTTTATGTTGCACACATTCACATAGCCACCAGAAACAATTTTCTTCCGCATTTTTATGATTCTTCTGTCTTCCATGAGAGAGGAGAGAGGCAGCCCAGGAAGTAGGAAATTCTAGACATTCTTAAGATGAATGTCAGAAAGTGTGGTTTGAGAGACTTATTCTAGCTATGTATAAATTTCTTTAGGGCTAGTAGCTAATTTTTGTTAAAGGCAATACTGCCCTCTGGTGCCCAGAAGGCAATTCCAACTTACACCTTCGTCAGTTAAAGTACTTATTTTGCTATTATGGTTTAGGCTCTAGAACCTTTTAGAAAAATAAAATAATTATTTAATACTTAGTTTAGTTTATTTGCTGGCACAAAGTCCATTGTGTCAGTTATCCTGGAATTACTCTAGCATCAAGAATTTGTTTACTATACTTACCCAGCAGGGGAGATACCACGATCGCAAAGGTGGTTTTCCAGGGTGAGGCTCATCCATTGCACTCCGGACTTGCTGACCCCTGTGATTTCCCCAAATGTGGGAAACTTGACTGCATCATTTGTGGTAGTGGCGGACTGTGTTCACGCTCTCCTCTAGATTAAAAAAAAAAAAAATTTGTTTACTACCTATTTGTTATATCCAAAGTATTTTTTTTTTAATTTAAATATTACTTTCCTCTGTTTATAAATAAGGAAAATGTTTACATTGGCTCACTGACAACTTTAAAAAGATAAACCATTATTTTCTTCCTTCACTTTTCTAACTGATGTGTCATTTTTCATTTCATTCTGGATATGAATTGTAATTTCTTTTGCCTGTGTTTTTCTTCACAAGCATGCCTTTCATATAATGATAGAGGTAAGGTGCATTGATGTTTGTTTATGGTTGTGAAGTTTTGTGGATGCATATTAAACATTGTCCTTCAATTTTTGTTACTTTTTGGCTTTACTGTGCATCCTTTATAGTTTGGACATTTATGTTATAAGGTCCACCCCCACACTTTTAATATTAAAAACATGATCAGTTTGGCATAGTAATAGCTTTGGTTTTCAGGCATTCTTATCACTATTTATACTTATCTAAGGTAGAATGAAGAACCAATTATTTTACTTGATTGGAAGTTAATACCTAATGACTCCATTAGCCATAAAAACTTTATATTGGTTAATTTTTATAGTATGCCATTAGCTTTAATGTAAGCATGTGCTTATTTTTAACAGGAGCTGACTTTCTAGTTCAGCTCATTATCTTTTAATGTGAAATTTGTATTTTTAAATAGTTTCATCTTTGGCATCTTTAGCAAATGAACTAGCTACAGAAGTAAAACTTTTGGTAATCTTTTGTTGTGGACATTTAAAGCTGTAATTAGATTAAGACTCTAATCACTTCTACTTTAAATGGAAGACTCAGAATAAGTAAAATGATCACAGATGACTGTGTAGCTCCCCACTTACTGTGATGTATTCCAGTATTGGTTATAGTAATGATAACTGGACAGTGATGTTGGGGTGGAAGGAGGACTTTTTCCAGTTCTCATTTCAACGTGTTGTTTTCACATACAACCAGGTAAGGAAGAAATGTTATGAGGATCATTTCCTAAAAAATATCTTTGTAGTGTTGTAAAATAGGTAAATATTGCAGGATAACTAAGAAACTTAGGGAAAGTTTTCAGGAATTCTGAAGTTCTTATACTTGGCATACCACCCTCTACCCCCACCTCGCCACCCTGACTGGTTTCTCTGTGTAGCAGGACAAAGCTGTGTTTTGGATGGCATCAGAATGTTGGCTTATCATTTATGAAATTTAAGTTGAATTTGGTCTCTCCAAGGGTTCATATATTTTTAAGTACACGTTTTTAATTTATAGGATAAAATATTGAGTTTTTCTTGGTAAAGTACTGTAATGATACCGATTAACTAAAAATCATTTCTAATACTCTTTGGTAATAGGATAATTAAAATCTAGATATTAGAGTTATAAAGCTTAATTCTAGTAATTTTTCCCGAAAAAGGCAAAAAGTTTTATTGATTAGTGTTACAGATTACAGTTATAACTTTTGCTACAAAGTTATTCATTTTTGAATCCAGTCCTTTAAATATTAAAGAATATTATTTAAAATTAAATTTAAAAAGTTTTATCATTTCTAGGGCGGTGCCTGTGGCTCATCGAGTAGCGCGCCGGCCCCATATACCGAAGGTGGCAGGTTCAAACCCGGCCTTGGCCGAACTGCAAAACAGAAAAATAGCTGGGCATTGTGGCGGGTGCTTGTAGTCCCAGCTACTCGGGAGGCTGAGGCAAGAGAATCGCCCTAGCCCAGGAGGTGGAGGTTGCTGTGAGCTACTGAAAGCAATAAAGAGAGACCGTCTCTACACTCAACACAAAAAAAGTTTTATCATTTCTAAAAGTTTTGACACTCTACAGGAACGAGCCATTGTGAACCTTTATTCTACCTTTTGAAATTGGCAACTTTTCTTTTCAATTAAAACTTTTAACTTTTAAGTAGTTTTATCAACGGTGCTTTTTCTGGCTATTATAATGATACAATATTGAATATAATTTTAATAATAAAAGAACGATTTAAGATTTTTTTCTGAAATAATGGTAGCTTGGAGACTTCCTGAATAGAGTCTTAGAAATGTATGGGAACTTGGAAATTTATAGATTTGGAAAACATTCTATAAACACTTTTTTCTAAAAATATACATTGAAAATTATTGTATGTTTCCTAAAATTTTAAGTTAATGCTAAACTAAAATCATATTTCAAACTGCTGACATAGTCTTAATTGGAGATGTGGATTAATTTAATTTAAATCCTATTTTATAGATTGAATAATATCTGTGTCATTGGCGTGGACACAGAATGGAACAGAGAATGTATGTTTTAAAAGTTATTTAAAAATATTAGTGTTTAGAGTTGGCACAGTGGCTTATGCCTGTAATTCTAGCACTTCTAGCCAAGGCAGGAGGATCATTTTGTATCAGGAGTTTGAAATCACCATGGATAATATGGTGAGACCCTGTCTCTGCAAATAAAAATCTTAGTGTTTTAATTGAGAACCATATTACCTCTACCAGGTTATTTTTCCTCTTCAGCTCCTAATGCTTATCTGTATAGTTTAGTTTTTGGCATCCTTGATTTGAAATCTTGACCTTTCTAACTTTTTCTGTTCAGTTTAACTATTTCTTTATGCAGTCATACAATAATTCTTAGGTCTCGGGCGGTGCCTGTGGTTCAAAGGAGTAGGGTGCCAGCCCCATATGTCAGAGGTGGTGGGTTCAAACCCAGCCCCAGCCAAAAACTGCAAAAAAAAAATAAAAATAAAAACATCTTAGGTCTCAAGGACTGAATGGTTTTCTTTGCCTGTAGAAGACTAGTTTTTAAGCTTCCTCCTTCCCCATTTCCCCATTCACATAAGCAGCCAACTACTGTTAGTAGAGTTTCTTCTGATAGGTAGAGATGATCAGTTGAGGAATAAGGGTGAGAGGGTGTAATTTTCATTGAAGCTGTCCAGCGATTATTGGGCTCTTTGCACTGAGAATCACACTTGATAGTCCTGCCTTCCTAGAAGATTTATATCTGACCTTCTTGACTTGTCACTCAGCTAAAGGAAAACACTGTACTTTATAAACCTTTCAGGTTTTGAATGTGGAAGGAAAAGCAACTTTTATAGACATTTTTAAAAATAAATATCTGAGTTTGAGATGAGTCACAGGAAGTCTTCTATTTTATCTTTGTTTTAAAATAGGAATTCTCAAGTCATTTTATAAAGATTGTCTAGTTTAGAAGAAGAAATTGCATGTTTTTTCCTATGTAATGCCTTGCAGTGTTTCTGTTGTTGAGGGTCTTTCTAATGTGGAATAAGCCTTTTAAATTCCTGAGTGGCACCAGTGGTCTGATGAGGCCTTAACAAAGTGCTGTCCTTGAGGTATTCGATAAAAAGAAAGGGGGAAGAAAGGCAGAGAAAGATGCATTGATCTGGAGTGACATGTCATTTCCCAGTGTCTCAGGTGCCACCCATTGTCATCTTGCCACAGAAATTTTAGTTCTTCACAGCACTGGTTATGCAGCCCTTGAAACATTTCTGTTGCTTTTCTCTGGAACAAAAGGCTCCCTACATCTTGCTTTAGTTGCAGATAATGAACTGATTAGACTGCTTTCCGTGTAGGGTTGCCATTCTACTTTGATAGGGAGGATTCCCTTGTGATTTGTAGATGTTGTTCTCCTATTTCTGTACAATATTTGTTCTCTCTCTCTCTTTTTTTTAACTTTAGCAGTGTACTTTTCTTCCATTTACCATACCTTGTTATCTACTATCATGACCACTTTTCTGGATTCTTATTTGTACATTCTTTGCCAGTTTCTGAACACAAATAATTTTAATCTCAGATCAATATGGGGAAAGTTATAAGCAAGGGCATTAATTGTTATTAATGTGTTGAAAAATTAGAACACACAAAACAGTTTGGCTATGGCAATATTAACTTACATATTTCTTTTTATACTTTGTATTTGATAATGCTTCTCTGCAATGTGTTTATGAATAACAATGGGTATTTCTGAGATTAATGAAGAAAAAATTCAAACAGTCGTTGGATTATTCAAAGAAAGTAGTGGATTTAAGGAGAATCTTTGAAATATAGCCATAATTTTCTTTTTCTGGCACTTATAAAATCCTCATCCTCTAAGAAAGTATATACTGGATGAAACCAATGAAATACTGTTGGGAGTATTCTAAAGTTTATAGAATCTTAGTGGAAAAATTAATGATACTGGTTGAAAAAAGATTTTCTCTTGCTCTACCTTATAACAGTGGTGCTGAATGTTGTGGGAACTCAAGTTGTCTGCCTTGTGATAAGCAGCAATGCTTGAGAACTCAATTCTGACAACGATTAAAGTTACTATCATCTATATGTGTTTATTGTTGCTGTCAGTTGATTCTTCAGTATACTTATTTTTTTCTCATTTTCAGAATTGATGTGTATTTTGCTTATTTACAGTATTATTATTACTTATCCGTAGGACCCAGGACCACCTCCACCTTCTCCACTACTAGGTTTGAAGCCATTGCAGTTATTAGAAGTGAAAGCAAGGGGACGATTTGGTTGTGTCTGGAAAGCCCAATTACTCAATGAGTATGTGGCTGTCAAAATATTTCCAATACAGGTATGTTTATTATAGTTTTGTAATCTGTAAATATATTTTAAAACCTGTAACTGGAGGGCCATCATAACTTAGATATAGTCTGAATAAATATAAGCAGTGTGTTTCAAGGTGGTTCTTTGTGATAATTGGGAAAAGCACTTAGTCCATTTATTGTCTGTCTTCACATCTGAGAAATGGAATTATTGATACAAAAATTATAATGTTTAGAGTGGTGCTATTAAAAAAAGGATGTATAAGAGATCTCTTGCCAATAAAATTTCTATAGAAATGTATAAAGATGAGGATTCCAATTAAAACAGACCTCATTGTCTGAGTGGTTACATTTTAATATCCCATTGACATTATCAGAATAAAACAAACAGAAGGATGAAAAGAATAGTGTGCTTTGTTTTAGAATGGCTATTTGGAGGTATATGACCAGACTTTGATTTATTCTCATTTTCCTTTGAGTATTTATGTAATCATTTCAGTTTTTGTTTGGTGCATCTTCAGAGGCAGTGAATCAAGACTCTGTATAATTGGTTTACTATTGAATTGTTTTCATTTTAAAGGTGACTGGACTTCTCATAAAACCCTGCTCTAAGGCACCTCTGGGCTGTTCTTCTGTTCTGTTTTGTTCCTTTGGTGGTATAGATTTATAATGATTCTGTCTTCCTTTTTTCTTGCTTGTGTATCCCTGTGGCTAATGATATCTTTAGTACTGAGGTCCAGGCTGGATTTGGTGGTATAGGGCCTACCATTACATCTTGACAATGGATATTACTTATTCCAGAGTTATCACAAAGCAGTTTGTTGGTGTTACTCCCCCTAAATTTTAGTCTTTTTTACCTCCTTACCTACTCTGTTTCATAGAGTCTATGAAGTTTATTACTTTTATTATTTTTTGGTAGCAGTGCATATACAGTAAACTAAAAAGTATATTCTTTTCTGCCATGTTTCCTAAATAAGATCATAAAACTTGTTAATTTTATGTGTAAAGGATCTTGAAAATTAGAGAAAGTCTTTTAGATGACATTAAGAGTAATAACGACAGCCATGAAGGCTATGTTAAATAGTTCAATGAAAATATTTCATAGCTGGGCATTGTGGCGGGCGCCTGTAGTCCCAGCTACTCGGGAGGCTGAGGCAAGAGAATTGCCTAAGCCCAAGAGCTGGAGGTTGCTGGGAGCTGTGACTCCACAGCACTTTACTAAGGGTGATAAAGTGAGACTCTGTCTCTACAAAAAAAAAAAAAAAAAAAGTAAATATTTCAGATTATATATAATGTCAGCACATTGTGCCCCATGATTGCACCATTGTACACAATTATGATTTAATAAAAGTAAAAAAAAAAAAAAGAGTAGTGACGATATTAGTAACATTTTATTGAATACTTGTGTCAGGTAGAGATGATATAAATACATGAGTACTCACTAATACGTGTATAACACAACATATACTACAACAGCCCTATGAATCAGGCACTACAGTCTTTGTTTTACTTAATGAGGAAACTGAATGACTGTATAACTGCCAAAGATTTAATGAGAAAACGGGGGGGGGGGGAGTTAAATTTAAATAGTTTGGATCTAGAGGGTTCTTAACCATATGCCATAATGCCCCCACTATCATTGTCCTTTCATAGTGATAAGAAACTAATCTTTTGCGAGTAGTAGTAATTGGATCACTTGCAGGCACAAATGAGTATGTGATGTTTTTAAGTGTTATATTATATGCTTATGCCCTTTGTTCTTTCTTTGACTTCTAGAGGAAGTCATTCTACCTGAATTTCATCTTTCAGAGAGATTATTCCAAATAGTAACACACACCATGTAACTTCATACCATGATGAAATTACAGTGTAATAATACTTGGGATAACTTATAAGCAGAGTGTGTTGCCATTGTAAGGTACAGAAGTGCAGCATGTCTCATCAACTTTTGTGTTTATGAACTGGAAACAGAAAAGTATGTTTTTAGGGAATGGGACAGGGCAAGCCTTTAGTATGGAATTGTTACCTATGATTAGAGCTTTCTCTTATTAAAAAATAGAACAAAACCAGAGAATCTTTTAATACTTAACTTTATTTTTTTGTTTGCTTTAGAACCTTTTTTGAGTAATCCCTTAGATATTGTTTATTTACCTGTATTCTTTTGTATTCTTTGTGTTCTTACTATTCTTCCTTTCGGATTCTAGGACAAACAGTCATGGCAAAATGAATATGAAGTCTATAGTTTGCCTGGAATGAAGCATGAGAACATACTACAGTTCATTGGTGCAGAAAAACGAGGCACCAGTGTTGATGTGGATCTTTGGCTAATAACAGCATTTCATGAGAAGGTGAAATTTTTTAACATTTTAGTTTAGTAAAATGAAGAAATAAAAAGAAGGCAGACTATAATCCCAGCACTTGGGAGGCTGAGGCATGTGGATTGCTTAAGTTCATGAGTTCAAGACCATCCTGAGCAAGAGTGAGACCCTGTTTCTAAAAAATAGCCGGATGCTGTGGCAGGCGCCTGTAGTCGCGGCTGCCCAGGAGGCTGAGGCAAGCGAATTGCTTGAGCCCAAGAGTTTGAGGTTTCTGGAGCTAAAATGCCGTGGCACTCTACAAAGGGTGACCAAGTGAGACTTTGTCTTAAAAAACAAAAAAAGGCAAGAGTTGGCCTGCCTTCTTAAATGTTGGCTGTAAATCTCTCATACTTATTCTGCTGGAGATAATATGTCATTACAAGTTGATGAATATTTAACTTGAAAATAGAAGTCGCTCTTAAGTAAAAATCTAACTTAAAAATCATTTCTTCTAGGCGGTGCCTATGGCTCAAAGGAGTAGAGTGCCGGCCCCATATGCCAGAGGTGGTGGGTTCAAACCCAGCCTCGGCCAGAAAAAAAAAGAAGTTATATCATAAGACTAAGAGAACACAAAATCTATTAACATATAAACAATAACTTTTTTTGCAAAAAAAAAAAAAATCATTTCTTCTAATAAAAGAGCAAAGATGTCAACTATTTAACCTAACTCTCTACTCAGATAACACCAGTCTTTGTCCCTAACTTCTTGTGCTGTGCTCACCTCTCCTACAAATGCTTATTTTAGGATAGGTAGTGCTTAGTAGTTTTCATTCATCATTTATCATCCATTTTGATTACATGAACTATTTTTTATGTCTTAAAATTCTTTAATCAGTCTAACTTAGTGATAAAACTAGAGTCAGGAAATTTATCAGATCTTTGATTTGTCACTAACTTGCAGGATAATTATCACTAAACCTTACTTGCTATTTTTCTTCAGTTTTTCTACTTCCAGAGTTAGGATGAAAGTACTATTAATGAAGTAGAAAGTTGTGTTTGTGCTAATTGGTTTCATTGTGAAATAAGGTGACTTTTTGACTTCTCTATAATTCCTAACTGAAAGTATGACAGTAATATCTAGAGAAAGAATCTTTTAATATATGTTATTGTTTATATGTTAATAGATTTTGTGTTCTCTTAGTCTTATGATATAACTTCTTTGTAGTCAGTATATTTTAACTTTTAAAGTATTTTCTGGAACTTTGGGTTTTGAACTAGTCTTGTTTTTAAATTTTGTCTTCTAGCTTAGAGGAAATTAATTGTTCTTGTTAATAAACATTTAAAGATGAATGTATTTCTTTCTGGTCAACTGTTTATTAATGTGAACCATTTGAACCATTGTGAATTTGAATCATTCCAGATAAGATTGCTTCTTGGGTATTATTATGCACTAAAGCAAAGATATGTTGCCTTCCATAACCCCTTATAGGTAAAAAGAAAAGTATCCATGTAGATAAGTCTTTTGTCAACAACCTAAGTTCTTCTTTTTTCTTTTCTTTTCTTTTTTCTCTTTAGGGTTCTCTGTCAGACTTTCTAAAGGCTAATGTGGTCTCTTGGAACGAACTGTGTCATATTGCAGAAACCATGGCTAGAGGATTGGCATATTTACATGAGGATATACCTGGCCTGAAAGATGGACACAAACCTGCCATATCTCACAGGTAGCATTACATACATACTGTTTTCTCAAATAATTGAGTATGTTTATTATTTAAAAGTTTTAACCCCTAAGTAAAATTTATTTTATCTCTAGTTATGCAATCATGTCTATCAGAAGGTTTATTTTCATTTGTTTTTTAAATTAGCTTTGAGATTGGCCAGGAAGTATTTTGGATAACATATATGTTAGCATCATTAATAAAGTTAGTTATTTACTTACGTAATTTTTTAATTTGTTTAATTTTTTAAAGTCTCTAATTATATCTCTTTATACTTATTTACAGTAATCTTTAGAGTAAAAGTGTATTTTTTCTATCACAAAGGAAAAAGAAAAATTTATTTATTTTCAAAACATGATTTAAAGATTATAAGTAGGCACAAAGGGATGTAATTAAAAGAGAGATTTTTAATATTTTCTCTGCTTGTTTTTCAAATGGCCATATGATCTTTTACCTTTAGCTAAGGTATAGAGAAGCATAATTTAAACAGTTGTTTACTAAAGAAATAATACTTAGACCCAACAACTGTTATACCCTCAAAAGGAAAAATGTTTGTTCCTTAGAAAAGGGATTCAGCTTGCCATGTATTTAATTTCCTTGAACATGAGATTCAGTTTGTTATCTTGTATTCAGTTTAAAGATGGTTGTTTTTAAAGTGAGCATTAACTGATTCATTTAATAAATATTTATTTGAGTGCCACCATGTGGTATTTGAGGTTGCTGAGAGGTGTTATAAATCACTTCTAATATAGATTCCAATGTTGCAGATCCGACTCCTACCTCAGAAACAGCTCCCCTTTCTTTTCACTTTCCTCTGTGTGGTCCAAATGCCTCTTCCTGAATTTTTCCTTTCTCTACCCTTGGTCACGGGACAGGTGTATTTAGCTAGGGTATGGTGGCCTTTAGGACTAACTAGCTGAGACACGTGTAGAGGAGGAGGATGTTTTATTGCCTTAAACATATTACCCTTTCAGGAACACCATGATCTAGCTAGAGTATGCTTATGGTAAGAAGTTTTTATCTGTTACACATGCTGAGAGATGCTTTTCTGCAACCTAGTGGGACCACTACAACTGACCATTGTAAAATGTAGATCTGTACTGATGGGGAAAAGGCTTCAATTAAGCTGTTTTTTGAAAATTCTTTCACTTTTTTTTGTTTGTTTCTATGGGAGTTTGTAACTAAAAACTCTAAAATATTATCTTAAAAAATAGCAATTTTATGATTGGTAGGTGGGAGTGACATAGACAAACATGCATTTTTTTGAAATAGCAGTTCTTTATAAAATGGCTTTGTAGGGAAAATTCTTTCTTACTGCCCATATGATGATAGGAGCTTCCCACTGTTTTCTTGGGCTTCAGACTGTATTGGGCTTTTGCTCCTTCCCCCCTTTTCATCATTGATACTTTTAAATAATTATTCTTTTATAGCATGTATTCTTCTTTTCCCTCTGTTAATAAAAATTTTTAAAAGGTAATTCCTTTAAATGTATTTTAAATATTTTATCTTTCTATTTTCAAGGGACATCAAAAGTAAAAATGTACTATTGAAAAACAATCTGACAGCTTGCATTGCTGACTTTGGGTTGGCGTTAAAATTTGAGGCTGGCAAGTCTGCAGGTGATACTCATGGACAGGTAAGGATGATAATTTGTAAAATGTAAGAAAAAATAATAAGCATGTCTCGGTTTTTCTTAGAATGGTATGTCAGAATTTTATTGGTCTAAAATTGTGGTTGTGATTAAGTATTTAATAGAGAGTTATATGTTAAATTTTCTGAGAAAGATTTTTATATGGTGCTGGAAGAGTCAGGTGGTTAGATCAAGCACTTCATCAATACCGTTAGATGTCATAGGATTCTTTTTAAAATACTGATCAAAGAAGAATCTAACACTTAGTTAAATTCTTAGGAAGTACTAAGTATTAACTTGGTAGTTTTAATTTGTTGATTGTTTCACCATCTTAAGAATGCAAGAGTAGTCAGTTGCTACTATATATTAATTGCCTTTACCCATTTTCCAGGCAATTATAGTTTCTTGCTTCTTGCTCTTTATTGCTTCATTAACTCTTTCATCAACTTGATGGCTTTTCTCTGAATTCTTTCCAGAGTTCAGAGCACTGGTAAATCTTTGAGCAAGGTATCTAACTCTGGGTAAGGTCTGCACAAAGAGATCTCAGCAGTGGGGAACCTTTAGGAAGGCCAAAGGGGAAAAGAACATTGTCCGCACATTTTATTTTCAGAAACTGTGAGGTGAAGAAATGTGTTCTTACTCGTACAAGATCACCTTCTAATCAAGAAAACCAGTTTGACCTGAAAGGTGACATTTTCTACAAAGACAAATAATTCAGGCTTTGGTATTATCATTTCGTAATCTCTCAAATCATGTAAATTATTGGTCTCCTACTTCTTTACTTCCTTTTTCTCAGTTTGTCTTATTGATACTTCAGAATCCAGTTTTTTTTTTTGTTTTTTTTCTGAGACAGAGCCTCAAGCTGTCACCCTGGATAGAGAGCTGTGGCATCAAAGCTCACAGCAACCTCCAATTCCTGGACTCAAGCGAGTCTCTTGCCTCCGCCTCCCAAGTAGCTGGGACTACAGGCGCCCACACAATGCCCAGCCGTTTTTTGGTTGCAGCTGTCATTGTTGTTTGGTGGGCCTGGGCTGGATTCGAACCCACCAGGCCAGGTGTATGTGGCTGGCGCCTTAGCCTGTTGAGCCACAGGCGCCGAGCCTAGTTATTTTAAAATAGTTTCCAGCTTAGCATGGTTTCACCAATGATTTTTCCACTTTAAAATAGTGTCAAAGTGATACACATTCAGTAGAAACGGACTTTGAACATCCATACTGTTTTTTGCTTTCAGTACAGTATTCAATAAATTGCTTGAAACATCCAACACTTTATTATGAAAAAGGCTTTGTGTTAGATAATTTTGCCCAACTGTAGGATAATGTAAGTGTTCTGAGAATGTTTAAGATAGCGTAGGCTAAACTATGATTATTTGGTAGGTTAGCTATATTAAATGTATTTTTGACTTAATGGCATTTTCAATTTACAATGGGTTTCTCAAGGTGCAACCCCACTGTAAGTTGAGAAATTTCAGTATGTAATATATGTTTATTGACCATGGTCACCCCTGTGTGCAATAAATATCAAAACCTATTCCCCTTGTCTGAAACTTTGTATCCTTTGATCAGTAACTCCACATTCCCTCCCTCCACAGCCTCCTAGGCTCTGGTAACCACTGTTCTACTCTACTTCTCTAAGTTCAACTTTGTTAATGTCCATATATAAGTGAGATCATGAAAATAGAAATAACCTATGAACCTAAAAGTAATCTTACTTTTAGGTGTATATCCAAAAGAACTAAAATCAATATTTTGAAGGAATATCTGCAGTTCCATATTCACTGCAGCATTACTCATAATAGCCAAGATATGGGAACAACCTAAGTGGCCATCAACGGACACTTGATGGATTAAAAAAATTATCCAGCAAATTGAAAGGATAGAGAAAACGTGGTATATATACACAATGGGATACTATTCAGCGTGTAAGGTGGGGATCTTGTCATTTGCAACAGCATGGTCGAATCTGGAAAACATTATGTTGAAATAAGCCAGGAACTGGGCTTTTCCGGTCTCGGAATGACAGGCTTTCCCTTCCCAGGATTTTGCAGCAGGCTCTGAGTGAGAAGTGAAGAGGAAGTTTGGAGGGTACAGAAACTGGTCTCTCAGTGGCTCACAATCAAGGCAGCAGAGTCTGGACCTCTGGCCTGCAGGGGTTCTCAACCCACCCATCCCTCAGGAAGAGCTCAGAGCATTAGAGTACTAGTAGAGATAAGGCTCCAGGCCTTAGGGCGGGAACATCAAGGGTTGCAAGGGAGAAGTGGAAGGGGGGAAACAGGGACAAAGCAGGGTACCAGAATGAATCTCAGCCCGGGGGAGTGGCTTTGTTTTACGATTCAGCGCAGTTTGGCTCAGGTGTTTGGAGAGAGATTAACATCTCCAGAAACAGCCAGGTGCAGAACAAGTCCTTAGAGCCGACCCGCATGGTACAGAGCAAAGTCCCATAGTTATTGACTTTGGGAGGCTGTACTGCAGAGAAACAACTCTCGAGAACGCAGCAGACACCCTTATTTTCCACCCTGACCAGCACATGCCCAGCCAGGCCAAGAGGCTACAAGCAACCTCTTAAAAAGAGGGGCACTCACCTGTTTCAAGTGGATGCGCGCAGGAGCCGCAGGGTCGGCGAGAAGAAAGCCGAGGGCGATCAACAACGGAATCTGCAACCGAGATTGCATTGCGACGGATGGGTCAGCACGGAATTAACTGCAAGGTCTGTGGCGGCGACGACACCTTTAAATTCTTTCCTGCATTGATTATGCAAAGCTGAGTCCAGCCATTGGCAGGTTCGCTCCGCCTGCACGGAACAGAAGTTTCCGGGCCAGGAGTAGGAGGGATCTCTCCCGGCTCCGCCCCCCCACTCTTCTCAGTGGACGCTCTCTCCCTACCTTGGGTGGCTAGGCCATTCTCGAAAGGGCATAGGCGGCGCCGGAGGAGAAAGGGGGCGGGGCTTATGTGGGGCGGAGCTGAGAGCGAGAGGCGGGGCTGAGTGCTGGGGGACGGTCGGAGTTAAGTGCGAGGGGCGGGGCGGAGTTGTGGTTTTGTAACTCGTGCTGTGACTGTGACCCCCGGAAGGACCCTTAGGAACCCGCAGCCCGGGTGTTTTCACATCGGAGTCCTAGTTGTCAAAAATGTCACGCTACTTGTCCATGTTACGCATCTCCGAATCCATGTTACGATTCACTGTGTCTTTTTAATAATTATAATGATGATGCGGTGCTTGAAAGTATGTTAAGGACTTAAGAAATCCATTTTGCGTTTTTACCATTAAAATTTAAACTGTGAGATAGGTTTTAAATGTCTAGACTACAACTGATATACTTTTATTGAACTGTTAGATTTTTTTGAAGTAGAGTTTTTTCATGTTAAATTTGTATTTGTAAAAAAAAAAACCAAAAAATGAACAAACAAAAAACCCCCAAAAACAAAAACAAAAAATCCCCCAAACGGAAATAACAAAAAAAAAAGAGCAAAACTGTTGTGCCTTCTATTTATCTTTGATTACAGTCTTGGCAGTTGTTTAAAGAAAACAGAGTATGTGGGGAATTGTAGACTCCGTCTTTCATCACCTTGTATGTCTTGTGTTAACATTGTTATGCCTTATTCTCAAATTGAGTCTCAAACTGGAATGCCTATAAAGACAGATGTTTCTATAGTGGTCCTTTGACCTAATAGTTCAGCATTTGTATTAAGTTTTATTTTGGTATCTAAGCAGATTCCTAATCATAGCCCATAAGAAGGAATGTGACATTAATATTGGACTTTGCCGATGTGCTCAAGTGTCTGCAATTTCTTTAAATCATAGCCATATGGTAAATTTTCTATTTTGTTATGGTTCTCTCTCTCTCTCTTTTTTGATGGGCATGCAGTGGGTGTTTTTTGGAAATGGCCAATTTTTATTAAAATATTTCTGGAAGAAAATTTAATCTGGCAATATAGACTAATACTCATTTTACATAGTATGTTTTTTGAGTGCTATGTGTGAGGTGGGTGAAGGTTTTGTTTACCTGTGTGAAGCAAGCCTTTTGTATAATACATTGTCACTACCACCTGAAGGCCAACCAGTTTGTCAAATTTAACTTATTTATTTTCTTCTTAACAGTGTTCATGTTTCAAACTGTATAGGAATAGGAATGTTACGTTTTGCCTCTATTGAGAAATTCTAGGTTGCTGTGAAAGGGGTTAGTTAAAACTAAAATGAAGTTTGATTTTACCAAAAAAAAAAAAAAGTAACAAAAAGAAAATCTCATCTAATAACCACATGTAATGTATTATTTTTATGTGGATCTTGGATCCAAAAAAAAAAAAAGAGGTGAAAAGACTTTTAGGGGATAGTGTGGGAAAATTCGAATATATACTCTACCTGTGATATTGAATAATATTAAATTTTGTGAAAGTATTAATTTTGCTATGGTTATTCAAGATATTACTCTTGTTTTCACATGCAGAAGTAACACTTATAACTTGAGAAAAAGTTGTGTAACCTGGGCATGGTAGCTCATGCCTGTAATCCTTGCACTCCAGGAGGCCAAGGCAGAAGGATTACTTAAGGTCAGGAGACCAGCCTGAGCAAGAGCAAGACCCAGTCTCTACTAAAAATAGAAAGATTAGTGGGCATTGTGGCTGGAGCCTGTAGTCACAGCTACTTGGGAGGCTGAGGCAGGAGGATCGCTTGAACCCTGGAGTTTGACAATGCTTTGAGCTAGACTGACACCAGAGCACTCTAGCCTGTACAACAAAGTTGAGATATTGGGAAAAAAGGGAAGGGAAGGGAAGAAGTGTAAGGAGATAGAAAGAATGCAAATGTGGCAAGATGTTAAAAATTGGTGAATCTACATTAAGAATATACATTATTCATTATATTTTACATTCATCCTATTTTTCTGTAAGGTTGAATTATTTTAGAAATAATTTGGTTAAAATACAAAAAGGCAGAAAAAGTAAATGAAGAGAAAAAGAGAGAGGGAAAGAGAAGGAGGGAGGGAAGCAAACTAGCAGAAAATGTGTACAAATGAAAAGACCTTTAACTTTCATTGCCTATCAGAAACACCAGATACCCTTAATATAAAAGCTTAAATATAATAATATTCCCATAATCAGAAATGCACACAAAACAAAATACACAGAGATAAAGGAATCTTCCCCCTTTATCAATGCTTTTTACAAAAGTTGAGGTTAACTTAATTTTGATATTAATTATGATATTATGTCAAAGAAGCATTAAATAAAATTCTATATGATCTTTTTTCATTATTGCATTAACATACAAAACAATGCACACATTTTAGGTGTTCAGTTTTATGAGTTTTGTTAATTGTATACCCTAGTGATAACTATCATCCAACAAGAAATAGAAAATCTTTAGAGATTCCTTATGTATTCTGGATACAAGTCTTTTACATACACTATATGTGTGCTCAGAATATTTCCCAGTTTATGACATTTCTATCATTTCTGAATTGTATCTTCTCATGAGCAGAAAATTTTTTCTGATATTCAATTTAATATTTTTCCTCTCTTAATTAATGTTTTTTGTGTTCTTTCTGTGAAATCTTTGCCAACTCCAAGATCATAAAGATATTCTCTTTTTATTCTTTTTTTTTTTTTTTTTTTTTTAGACAGAGCCTCAAGCTGTCACCCTGGACAGGGTGTCGTAGCATTACAGTTCACAGCAACCTCCAATTCCTGGGCTCAAGCAAGTCTCCTGCCTCTGCCTCCCAAGTAGCTGGGACTACAGGCGCCCACCACAATGCCCGACTATTTTTGTTTGGGTTGCAGCCTTCATTGTTGGTTGGTGGGCCCAGGCTGGATTCGGATCCGCCAGCTGAGGTTTACACGGCTGGCGCCTTAGCCCGCTGAGCCACAAGCGCCGAGCCTTCTCTTTTTATTCTTCTTGAAATTTTATGTTCCTGGTTTTAAGTTTCGGTCTATTCTTTATCTCAAATTAATATAAAGTGAGATATAGATCAAAGCTCATTTGTTTTCTTCCATATGAATATCAGTTGTTCCAGCAACACTGATTGCTAAATCCATTAGAAATTGACTTGTCCCTTTCGCTAATCTTGATTTTATTTCTTTAATTTAATTCTTCTTTTTTTTCTCTGAGAAAGTCTTGCTCTTTTTCTTGGGCTAGAGTGTAGTGGCATCATCATAGCTCACCACAACCTCAGACCCTTGGTCTCAAGCAATCCTCCCACTGCCCAAAGTGCTAGGATTATAGGAGTGAGCCACTGTGCCCAGCTTGGTATATTTCTTGAAACTACAATATGTAGACAGAAGACTTAAAGTGCAGTCGTTTCTCAGTATAGGAAGGGGATTTGTTCCACGGCCACCTGAATATGCCAAAATTGATATATATTCAAGTCCCACAGTCAGCTCTGAGGAACTTACAGATAAGGAAAGTTGGTTCTCCACATAGGAGGTTTCCCATTGCACAAATGCTGTATTTTCAATCTGTGTTTGGTTATAAAAAGTCCACACGTAAGCGGACCTGCACAGTTCAAGCTAGTGTTGTGCAAAGATCAACCGTAATTCTAAAAATGTTAATGAGACTTATTATTCAGTGATAGAATTATACATGTTTTTTTTGTCTTCTTTAGATTTTTTGCATTTCTTTTTATTTATTTATTTTTTATTTTTTTTGAGACAGAACCTCAAGCTGTCACCCTGGATAGAGTGCCATGGCATCCCAGCTCAACAGCAACCTCCAACTCCTGGGCGCAAGCGAGTCTCTTGCCTCCACCTCCCAAGTAGCTGGGACTACAGGTGCCCGCCACAACACCCGGCCATTTTTTGGTTGCAGCTGTCTTTTGTTGTTTGGCGGGCCCTGGGCTGGATTCGAACCCATCAGCTCAGGTGTACGTGGCTGGCACCTTAGCCTGTTAAGCCACAGGCGCCAAGCCTGATTTTTTGCATTTCTTTAATTTTTGACAATGAAACTATAATACTTTTTTCTAAATTAAATCATTGCTGTGTACATTAATGTAATCATGGGGTATAATGTGCTGGTTTCATATATAGTCTGAAATATTTTCATCAAACTGGTTTACATAGCCTTCGTGGCATTTTCTTAGTTATTGTGTTAAGACCTTTATATTCTGCGTTTAGTAAGTTTCACCTGTACCCTTCTAAGATGCACCGTAGGTGTGGTCCCACCAATTACCCTCCCCCAACTTATCATCCCCCCTCCCCTTCCCTCCCTTGCCCCTTTCGCCATATTCTTGTGCTATAATTGAGTTATAGGCTTCATATGAAAGCCATAAATTAGTTTCATAGTAGGGTTGAGTACATTGGATACTTTTTCTTCCATTCTTGAGACACTTTGCTTAGAAGAATATGTTCCAGCTCCATTCATATAAACAAGAAAGAAAAGTAAAGTCTTTAAGGCTGCATAATATTCCATGGTGTACATATACCACAATTTATTAATCCATTCATGGATCGATGGGCACTTGGGCTTCTTCCATGATTTAGCAATTATGAATTGGGCTACAATAAACATTCTGGTACAAATATCTTTGTTAAAATGTGATTTTGGGTCTTTTGGATATATAACTAGTAGAGGAATTATAGGATCAAATGGCAGGTCTATTTTTAGATCTCTAAGTATTCTCCAAACATCTTTCCAAAAGGAACATATTAGAAACTATAATACTTTATAATTACAAATAAAGCATTTAATTTTTCATGTTTATGTTTCTTTAACTATACCATCAAATCTGTATAATTATAGTTTATTATACACATAAATAAATATAACTTCAAACGACTTATGTGTATGACTTTACACAGAAATACCTTACTAAATTAGGTAAAAGTCCATCTGAATAAGTGGATACTTATTGTAAACTGTAGTTTAAAAATTATTATATAGTGAGGGTGTATGGAACATGTCTCAGGTACAGGACACAACTACAAGAGGGACTCCACTTAACAAATGCAAACATTATACCCTTGTTGTTTGTACCCGCATGTTAACCTGAAATTTAAAAAAATATATTATATATTTAAGCTCAATTTTTATTCGATTTGAATAATTCCAAAAATCCATAAAATTTGTCAAGTAGAAAACTGAACACAGCTTTAGATGTGAATACTCCATCATTTCAGTTTTGTAACCATTTACATGTATATTCAAATTATTGTTATTATTTTTTGCATGTTCAAATTATTTCTGTGCTGGTAAAGTATTTTCTGAGGACCCGGAAGTCTCTTTTTTACCTGCATGGATCCCACCATCTTGTCCTGCAATCTTCAGAAACACTTTCTCATAAGCACAAAGGTAAACAGTCACCTCCAAGTGTCTGTCACAGCGGAGTCAAAATGAAAGCAGTTCTACTGTAACATGGCATTATGCCTGAAGAGATAAATATACCCTGGCAAAAGAGGAAGACAAGCCAAGAATCAACAGTAAAAATGTATAACTCATCAGTTTCAATTGCAGAAAATGTCACGTAAAACTTTCTTCTCTGTTTTTGAATTGGTTTTGGATTCCCTGAATTTCACCGGAGGTTTAAGTTTCAGCACTGAATGATCCAACGCCAGTTCTCTGGGCCTGGCTTTCTGACTTTCTCCTCAATTCAAGCCAGCTTAGGCAATTCAACTTAACCAAAATCAGTCAAACCTTGGAAAGCCCTCAACACACCTGGCCTGTTTCAGTTGTGTGACAACCTGCGCTTCAGGCTTCATTGCCCTGATTTGTGGCGCCGCAGTCAGCAGCGTGCTTGGGAGGCGGGGACTAAGTCACGGGAATGTTGGGAATGAGATGGGAAGGCAGTCTGGCAGCAGGTCTTCCAGCAGACTACTTGATCAAAATATTTACTTTCACTGCTAAAGCTATTGTGGCAACTGAAATGACACGTACGGACTGTAAAACAGGAGAATATTTGAGAGCTACTGTCTGGGAAATGCACAGCATAGTCTCAAAAATACACCTAACAGACGGGGCCTGGTAACATGGAGCAAAAAGCATGAATAAACTGGCGGGGGTTGGTGGAGAGGAATCCTGGAAAAGTGATCGCAAAACTGCAAAAATGACTACTTAGGACGGAAAGATTTCGTGTGGAAACTTTTCTGCAGCTGTGGCTATTTGTCTGTATTAACAGACCTCCTTTGTTTTGTTTGGGATTTTGACAAATGACGGTATCCTGTAATGTTCTCTCATCTTGTGGGAAGAAAGGAAACTGTAACGCTATAGGTTCTTTATCCTGCATTTTTATATTTTTCCCCAAATTCTCCTGAGCTCTCCTGCAGTTACAGACTAGATGAGAAAGCTCTGGAACTTTAATTGTAAAGTCAGAGGGAAAGGTTTGGTCTTGACGATGCTAAGGCAGTGCAATGGACAGGGAAGCTGTGCAAGCTGGAAGTCCTGGCTTCGGTGCTGGGGAATCATGTGGAAACCGTGGAGCCGGTGGCTGGGCTGGAGTTCTAGAATAGCTTTCCCAGCCCTTTGCCCAGTCTCTCTTCCCCACAATTTCCACAGCTGCTTATCCCAACCCTCCTTTTCTGCCCGTGTTCATCTAATACAGATTAACACTTTCATTGTTAAGGCCTGATTGGTGGGCTTTCCTCTCCTCCAGGACCAATGAAAGGTTATAAAACAACTAGTTGAGAAAGTCTGACTATTTTTCAAAAACCAAAAGATGAGCTCCTTCTATTTTAAAGCTTAGGGGGATTTGTCCTGAAAGGGCAACATGCTCATGCTTGACCTTTTCTCTCTCTCTCTCTCTCTCTCTCTCTCTCTCTCTCTCTCACACACACACACACACACACGTGCTGATTTTTCTTTTCCGTTTTTTGGGGGTTTTTTTGAGACAGAGTCTTACTCTGTCACCCTCAGTAGAGTGCAGTGACATCATAGCTCACAGCAACCTTAAGCTCTTGGGTTCAAGTGATCCTCCTGCCTCAACCTCTCGAGTAGCTGGGACTCCAGGTGCCTGCCACAATGCCTGGCTAGTTTTTCTATGTTTAGCAGAGACGGTCTCATGTTTGCCCAGGCTGGTCTCCAACACATAAGCTCCGGTGCTCTACCTGTCCTGGCCTCCTAGAGTGCTAGTATTATAGGAGTGAGCCACCTCGCCCAGCAAATGTGCTGACATTTTTTTAAAAGAGAAAATTATTTGTTTGTAATAGAGGGATAATTAATTAGAAGACAACCGGAATGACAGAGTGTGTGTCTATCACTTTCTATCCATTACCACGATAGGGAGCTAGAGAGAGAAACAGGTTGCTGCCTCTAATTTCTAGTTATGGACACAATCATTGTGTTTTTTGTTGTTGTCGTTGTTGTTGTTTGTTTGTTTCTTGAGACGGAGTCTTACTAGGTCACCCTCAGTAGAGTGCTGAGGCATCACAGCTCACAGCATCCTCAAACTCTTGGGCTTAAGCAATTCTCTTGCCTCAGCCTCCCAAGTAGCTGGGACCACAGGGGTCTGCCACAATGCCTGGCTATTTTTTTTGTTGCAGTTGTCATTGTTGTTTAGCTGGCCCGGGCCCGGTTCGACCCCACCAGCCTCGGTGCATGTAGCCAGCACCATAACCACTATGGGTACTATGCCTATTGATTTTTTTGTTTGTTTGTTTTTTTGAGACAGAGTCTCAAGCTATTGCCCTGGGTAGAGTGCTGTGGCAACATCATAACTTACAGCAACCTCTAACTCTGGGCTCAAGCAGTCCTCAGTTTTTTGTATTTTTAGTAGAGACATAGTCTCACTCTGGCTCAGGCTGGTTTCAAACCCATGAGCTCAAGCAATCCACCCGCCACGGCCTCCCGGAGTGCTGAGGTTACAGGTGTGAGCCACAGTGACCAGCCACAATCATTACTTTTTATTAGTCCCTGAAGGCAAGTTGCACTGTGGCCCCCAGGAAGATATGCCCATGTGTGACCACCAGGGCCTGGGAAAAGGGTCTTCAGGAACTTGAGATAAGGTCATCCTGGATTATCCAGGTGTCTAACAAAGACACTAATGACAAGTGTCTTTTTAAGAGACAGAAAAAAAGTCTATTGGAAGATAAAGGCAGAAACTTAAGTGGGGCAGGAACTTTTTAGCCAAGGAACAACCAAAACCACCACAGTCTGGAAAAAGAAAGGAAAAAAATCTCTCCCAGAACCTCCAGAGAGAGTAAGGTCCTGCTGCCAACGCCTTAAATTTCAGACTTCTGGCCTCCGAGACTGTGGAAGAAGAATTTCTGTTGTTTTGAGGTACCAAATTTATAGTAATCTGTTACAGCAGCCTCAGGAAACTAATATAGTTAACTAAAGTCTTCATCAGTTTCTGCTTCCCCAATTTCTGTTACTCATTCATTGGTTCAGAAAACAAACAGGAATGTGTGGGGAACTGAACAGTATGTGAGTTAAAACAATCAACCCAAACCCAAGAGCTTTATAAACTGGTAGAGAGAATCAGGCATGAGAACCAAGTACAATGTAGTATTATAGCATCATTGTTAAGTGTGGATTCAAGAAGTGGTCACTGCTTCCTGGGATGGTCACAAAACAGTTCCTAAAAGAGGGACACAGGAAACTGAGAAGGTGTTTCCTGGCTAAGTGGGTTGAGAATGGAATGAAGCAATTCCTGGAAGAAAGTAATGTGAACAGAGGTATGGAGGTATGAAATCGTGTCATCACTATGGGAACTGGGTGTTTTCAAGTATATCTGGCAAGATGCCAGAGCAGGCATGGTGAGAGAAAATGCTAAGGGGTCGAAGGGGACTAGATTTTAGAGGACCACATTAGCTGAGCTGGCGCACTTGGAACGCATCCTATGGAGAATGGGAAGGCACTCGGGTTTTAAGCAGGGTGACGACATGATTGCACTTGCTTTTTGTGGTAGAGGTAGCCAGTGTTCCTTGGAGACTCAAGGCCAAGGAAAGGAGATTGATTAAGTACTGATGGGGTCAAGGGTACAGATGACGACAGGCTAAACTAAGGCACAGTTGTGAGGATGGAGCGGAGGAATGGCAAAGCAGTCGGAGATAAAATAGAGTTTGAGTTTCAGAAGTGAGAGGCGGACAGAGTAAATTCCATTACCGTACCCAAGACAGACGAAGGTCTCAACAGGGAAGTAATGACAGGCCGAAGCCACTGAGAAGCCAAGTAATGCAAAGACTGAGAGGGGTCCATTGGATTTGTCAAGGAAGAGGCCCTTGGTGACTCTGTCGGAGAACTGGGGAGAGATGTTATCCATTAGCTGCATACATTTCTGGCAAGTCAATTAGCCTCAGCCAAAAAACTGGGTTGGTCCATAGATAGGCAGTTGTCAAAGTGAGTTCCCCACACTTTCCTAGCCTTGACTAGAAACACAGAAATGCACATCCGCCTGTCTCACCCTGGCGGAACTGGACACACAGGGGTGAAGGTGGACAATCTGGGTTCTAACAGCTCCTGTTGCCGCTGACGCTCAAGTCTGAGAACCACCTGCACGCGCTAGCCTGGGCCTTATTACCGAAAGTGTGAGCCATGGGTCACGTGGGAGCTTGTTACAAATCAGAATTTTGGATCTTACCCCTGACCCACTGAATCAGAATCTGCATTTTTGACAAGATCCCTCGGGATTCAGTTGCACAGTGAAGTTTGAGAAGCACTGTTGAAAGCTTTTAATCTCAATACTCCCTTGCCCAACATCTGAGATTACATATTACCCAAGATCGATGAATTGCTAATTCATTTAATACAACACACCAACACTCCTCTCAAGTGGATAAGAAATAACAAAATTTATTGATTAAATAAGAAAACTTAATACAACACACCAACACTCCTCTCAAGTGGGATAAGAAATAACAAAAGGGCTATCGGTTAAATGAGACCAGGAACATTCCAGGTGCAGGAAATATCGGTGCTTTTTAGTTCTCAGGCATTCAATTTCAGGTTACAGAAATACATGTTTTTCTTCAAGAAGATAGAAAATGTACTAGAGTTAATTATATTATTCTGGTGGAAAATAATGCCAGGTCATTAAAACTTTACTCATAAAAGTCTTTCGGTATCTTTGACAGAGACAGTAGATGGGAACAGATCTTTTAAATGACCTAGTAGGGAACTGCTTACAATAGGGAACTGATACCATTAAGATCTGTCCAACTGGCTATATGTAAAATCGAGCTCAATAAGAAAGAAATCAAGAACAATTATATTTACTTAGTGTAAATATAATTTAGCCCAAAGTTTCTCAGCCTAAAGCACTGATATCACCGATGAGCTTGTTAGAAATACAAATAACTGGGCTCTGCTCTGACCAAGTGGATCAGAATGTCTGGGTCTGGGATGGAGAAAACTGTTTAACAAGTCCTCTGGGGGTCTGTGATGCACTTGAGAAGTTTGAGAAGAGTTCCTTTAGGAGTCAGACGCACTTCCCATGAAACCCTCTGCCAGCATCGTCTCTTTCTGCCTAAACTGCCTCCACAAATCTCTTCTCTATTTAAGTGTTTTCATTTACCCTTCAAGTCCCTTCATGGCTCCTTTTTTCCTCCTTCCTCTTTCTTCTTCCTCTATCCACCTATGTCTTTCTGTTCTACTTTTTCACTTCCTATTTTGTTCGTAGCTCACTTTAGCTTTGAACGGCCCCATCCTCAAAGATGCATACAAATCTAGCACTTCTGCTCAGAAGATTGCCAGCCTAAGCAAGTCTATCAGATACCCATACTCAGCATTATGAAAGAAACGAAACAGTACATCAGCCACTTTCTGCTGGAAACAATGCAGCTTGCAGATACAATATAGAACCAGTCACTGTACATTTCTTTGGTACTGATGCGACTCTCAACAGCAAGAACACTCATGACTGTCATGTGCTAACTGTCCACAAATGTATACTGTCAGAGACGAGTACGAGATTTTCAGCTTCTAGGCAATTTATCAGAACATTTGGGCCCTGTGTTAGGATTGTTTGTGCCTTTGCCATCGGGGGCTAACAACCACAATAGGAACCAATCTAATGTTAGAAAAGCAGTGTTCTTTTGTTTAATCGAAATAGTTTGTCTTTATTACACAGTCTACCACTAAAACCAAAAATTGTTTATACTTATTTAGTACTAAATATGGGCCAGGCCCTTTTCTATAAGCTTTGCAGTAGTTAATGTGCCTTGGTCTCCCAACAACCTTATGAGGCAGCATTATTATCATCTTCATTTTGCAGATGAAAGAATGGTAGAGGCCTGGTGAGGGGAAGTCACTTGTCCAGGGTCACCTTGGTGGGATGGTATTATAAATAAGCAATTTAGCTTTGGGGTTCTAGATGGTAACCAGTTTTACACTGCCTCTCAGGTGAGAATGAGTTGAATTATTCAAGACATACTTGAGTTTATATTTCAGACTAAGAGATCAGGTTCATTAATTATTTTCATGTACTAACGCTTTTATCTGGAAACAGCATGGTTTGGTGGACAAATACTAGCTTGGCAGCCAGAAGGGTTTGACTCTTTTTTATTTTGAGACAGAGTCTCACTTTAGCACCTCGGTAGAGTGCCGTGATGTCACAGCTCACAGCAACCTCCAACTCCTGGGCTATTCTCTTGCCTCAGCCTCCCGAATAGCTGGGACTACAGGCACCCACCATAATGCCCGGCTATTTTTTTGTTGCAGGTTGGCTGGGGCCAGTTTTGAACCCGCCACCCTCAGTATATGGGGCTGGAGCCCTACCCACTGAGCCACAGGCACCGTCCCCAGGGGCTTGACTAAATACTTTAATACTGTGTTATAGGCAACTTGTTGGATGATTGTGGGGAAACTCTTGGGTTTAGTCTTAACAGGTCATAATTTCTTCTCTTGTGAAGACTTCATTAAATCATATTTGTGGCTCTTTCCAGATCCAGCATTCTGTGAATTCTAAGAATGAAACATAGTTCCAGGAAATAATTAGATGTAGGAGTATGATGATACACAGAAACATAATTAATCAATTTTATCATTATTCCTTTAACTATAACATCAACCATGAACTCAGGGTGGCAAAATTCTTGGTTATGAAGGCAGAGCAGAAATGTTTGCTACTGTGTAAACAATATGCAGAGAAATAAAATAAAAACTAAAGTATATTTATCAATATAATAAAAGCCAGGCATGAAGACTGTACTAATTTCCTACTGCTGCTGTGACAAATTATCACAAATTCAGTGGCTTAAAACAACGAAATTTACCTCCTAGCTCTGGAGGCCAGAAACCTTCACTGTGTCTCACAGGACTAAAATCAAGCCTCTGCAGGGACACGTTCCATCTGGAGCCCTAGAGGACAATTCATTTCCCTGCCTTTTCCAGCTTTTACAGGCTGTCCACATTCCTTAGCACAGGACACCCTTTTCCATTCCCAAAGCCAGCAAGGGCAGGCTGAGTCATCTTCACCTCACACCACTCTGACCTCTTCTACCTTCCTCTCCACGGAAAAGGAGCCTTGTGATTAAATGAGGTCCCCTGCAGAATCCCAGCTCCCCTCGACATCTCAATACCCTTAGTTTAACCCCACCCACAAAGTCCTTATGGGAGATAACACGATAACAGGTTTCAGGGATTTAAACATGGATATCTTTTTTTTGGGGGGGGTGAATTATTTTACCTTCCCGGGAACTACTTTAATAATGTTCCTCTGGAAACTTTCTATTTTTGGTATTTTTAAAATTTTCTCATAACAAAAAGGAAAAAAGATTTTTATTCGGAAATATACGAAGGTGTCTTTCAACTTAACGGTAAGTTCACGATTAAATAACGAAATCCATCGTGTTCATTTACTGAAGATTTTCTAGAGATGATGTTGTTTTAAGTACAAAAGGACATTGGGCCCAAAGCCACCACAGAGATAATCTAGTGAAGTCCACCTACTTTGTTTCATGGATGAGGAAACCGAGGCCCAGATAAGCTCACCTCGGTACAGAGGTGAGCCGGAAACCTCCCAGATTGATTGCCGGGTCTAGGGCTCCTCCATTATTAAATCTTAGACTGCCCCATATTTTTTCACTCTTCTAGTCATTTCTGAGGCTTCTGTAAAAAAATGTCTTAGCTCAATGGTTAAGGAAGAATGTTAGCGAGACATTGTTCAGTGCATGAGACAACTCAGACACTGTCCACTGCTGATACTAATGATTGAAACAGGTTCCTGACTCTCCCCCCTTCTTTGGGGAAGTACATGGAAGAACAAGATACTGTGGGAGAAAAAAAAGAAAAAGTCCTGTCTTTGGACTGCCATGTAAGGACAAAGAGTGGGAGGAAAACTATGCTGTGGTAAGGAAAGGAGCTGAACCACAGATGAGATGTTCATTGAAAAAGCATTTGCTAAATACCACTTCTTACCCTTAAAATGTGCCAAATGCAATGTATTAGATGTTATGCAAATAAGATTTCATCTAATATGAACTGTGTATAAAGCAAAAATTATAATAAAAACGAAAACGCGAGAGTTAACAACAAACTTAGTTGAGTCCTCAACTTACATATGTCACAGCCTTTTTAGATCAAATCCTTGTTTGCAAAGGAAAATCTTGACCTTTGTGTGGCCCAGAACAAAGACAATACAACGTCAACTCTAAACACAGGCAGCAGGATAGTACTGCCAGCTTCCCCACCCCAATTTTTCCCTTTCCTAAAACAGAAAACTTCAGCATCTCCTTGGAGAAGAGCAATAGAGCCATCCTGAAGTGTTCCTGAACAAAAATCCCCACCAAGGTTGGGCACAGTGGCTCCCAACACTTTGGGAGGTGGAGACCAGAGGCTCACTTGAAGCCTGAGTAAAATAGGGAGACCCTAAAAAAACAAAACAACAACAAAAAAACCCTACCAAGGAAAGGTTTTAAAGCATATGATGATTTCAGTAGACACCAAAAAAGCATTTATTGCAATAAAAAATTCATTACTGGCTTTTCAGGTTTTTTTGTTTTTGAATCCCCATTAAGCAAGCTAGACATGGGAAAAAATGTTGTTTCATCAAAATTTTATTGAGTTTTTATTTTTTAAAGATGATGTTTCACTGTGTCACCTAGGCTGGAGTTGAATGTAACCTCAAACCCCTAGATTCAAGTGATCCTCCTGCAGCAACCTCCCCAAGAGTAGCTGGGACTACAGGCTCACATCACCACATACAGTTATTTATTTATTTATATATTTTTGCAGAGACAGGGCCTCACTCTGTTGCCCAAGTTGTTTTCAAACTCCTGGCCTCACGTGATCCTCCTACCTTAGCTTCCCAAAATGCTGGGATGATAGGCATGAACCACTACACCAGGCCCAAAAGAAGTAGTCTTAAATAAACCTACTATAAGGACTAACCAGAATACTAAAGCAAAAGTCATAATGGGAAAACCCATGCTCTTAAAGATTTTAATCAGCTTTTCATAATATGAATGAACAGCCAAGGATTCACAAATATTTGGGGAAAAAAATGTAGGGAGCAGAAGCACAAATAAAAAGAAATTTTTTAAAAGAGGGGAAAGGAAGAAAAAAGTAAAAGAGAAGGAGTGAAAGAAAGACTGGTGGAGGGAGGAAATGAGGGAAGGGATGGAGAAAAGGGAGGAGAGAGCTTCAGAATTGAAAAGTTTTGTTTGTTTGTTTGTTTTTTCTGAGACAGAGCCTCAAGCTGTCACCCTGGATAGAGTGCCATGACATCACAGCACATGGCAACCTCCAATTCCTGGGCTCAAGCGAGTCTCCTGCCTCTGCCTCCCAAGTAGCTGAGACCACAGGCGCCCGCCACAATGCCCAGCCATTTTTTGGTTGCAGCCGCCATTGTTGTTTGGCAGGCCCGGGCTGGATTCGAACCCGCCAGCTCAGGTGTACTTAGCCCGTTGAGCCACAGGCACCAAGCCAGAATTGAAAAGTTTATGGGAAAAACCAAACTAAGCAAAACCAAGAGAAAGATTGGAAGAGAAAGTTCAGAAAATAGAACAGAATTATAAGAATACTAAAAGTAATAGAGAAAAGTTAATGAAAGGACCCATCTGGGAGATTCAGGATCTCAAAAATAGGAATTCTAATGAGAAAAAACAGAGAAGATGTTCTAAGGAGGACATTACTGGAAAAATAATGTAAGAAACCACCAGAACTAATGAACGTGAGTTTCCAAATTTAATTGCAAAGCACCAAGACACAACCAAGGCAAATCACTGTAAAGTTTCAGCTGGTTTCAAAGGGAAGATTCTGTAAGCTTCTAGAAAAAAAAAAATCAGGTTACATAAAATGACTTCGTACAGATACTTCAAATAGCAGCACTTTTAGTAAGTAATTAAAGAAGAAATATCTTCAAAATTTAGAAAGGAAAATGAAAGCCAGTGTGACAAATTTCAGTCATTTAGGTCTTGAAAACTTTACTTTCCATGAATCCTTCTAAAGCAGCTACTGAAGAATGTGTATTCACCAAATAAGAGTTTAAAGCAAGAAAGAGGAAGATTTTTGATTCCAACAACAGCTGATACAAGAAAAGAAAGAGGCCAAAGGACTTCCTAGATTGATGTTCAGCTGGCTGGATAGCAATGACTGCCAGTTGGGGAAACAAGGCTCTGTCAGTCAACAAAGGCTAAGTCCTGCTGCAGTAACAAATAGCTCCAAAGGCTTAGTGAATTCAAACATCAAAGCTTAATTTCTCACTCACTCTACATGTCCACTGTGGATTAGTGTGTTTAACAACCTGTGCTCATTGTGCTCTCCCAGAAACGATCCTAGAAGGGGAGTTCTCTTCTCTAAAGTTGATGACAAATCACCACCATCACCTTGGCAGAGACAAGAAGAATGTCACAAAAATTAAAAGATGAAACGTGTACGTGGCAGTCCCTGGGTTACAAACATCCAACTGATACACAATTCACACTGACAAAGGAACCTATTACAAGTAATAGGTAAATGTACCTGTTCTGACTTACATACAAATTCAACTTAAGAACAAACCTCCAGAACCTAGCTCGTTCATAACCCAGGGATGCCTGTATTATTACTATAATTGACCATATTGAAATAAACATTGTAGTTGTGTTGGAACATCTAGGGCTCCGTTAATGATAAATTTAAAAACTCTGCCAAAGAGGAAACATAAGGTAGTACAAGAAAGAAAATGAAAACATAGTGCACTATGTAGCTCAACTGTGAACAAAATTTTCAGTCATGTAATATTGACACCAAATATTAATTTAACAAAAAATCCGTGATATAACAGATGGGAGTTGGTGAGAGTGGAGGAATATGTATTGGGGCAGTGTAAAAGAGCTAAATCCTCATCTTGTAAAGTAGAAAATTAGTAGAAAATAAGATAAATGAAAAAATAAAAATAGCAGTATAAGAATAATGTTGGATGTACAAAAATAAATATTATTAAAAATAAGTTAAAATTTTGAAAGCACTGGCTTCAGTAGAATGGAAAATCGAGATGCAAAAAGTTGGAAGAATACTGGTTTTGTAATATAGGACTTGAAATTATGTACATGTATTCATTTGATAAAAATTAAAGCTTGAATTTTAGAAAGATAATCTAATATAAAATGAGCAAGGCCTATGGAAAAACAATAATAAAGCTGCTTATGAGAGTCAAAATAAGAGTTAAAAATAAGCTTTAAAGCTGCTTATTTTTAAAAGAAAACACTAAAAATATAAAAGAATGTAGTGATTGTGGAAAATAAATTATGTAACACCGCACATATAGTGACGGAATCTTCCAGTGGTGTACATCCAGATCCCCGGTTCCAGCCTTTGTGCTGTTGTTTTATACATTGAATAATTTCCATATAGTATTATCATAACATCCAGAATACATTATGATTTTTCACGTTAAGCATTTAATTATCACTTTAAAAGATTTGTTGAAATGTCTTTTATATTTCTGCGCCTATTTATTCTTTCTAAAGTTCTCTATTGTTTCATGTGGATCCTGATTTACATCTAGGTATTATTTTTCTTTCTGTCTAAAAGGCTTCTGCTAATATTTCTTCTTCTTTCTCTTTTTTTGACACAGAGTCTTGCTCTGTCACCTGGCCTAAAGTGCCTCAGCTGAGCTCACAGCAAACTCACACTCCTGGGTTCAAGCAATCCTCCCGCCTCAGCCTCCAGAGTAGCTAGGACTACACCTAATTAGTAGAGACAGGTCTCACTTTGCTCAGGCTGGTCTCAAACTCCTGACCTCAAGCAATCGCCCACCCCCACTGCTTACCAGAGTTCTAGGATTACAGGTGTGAGCCACCATGCCTAGCCAATATTTCTTGTAATTCAGGACTGTTGGTAATGCATTTCTTTTCAGTTTCTGTATAATATTAAAAGATGCTCACATCAAAATGGGAGAAAGGAAAATTCTTTAGCATACTTGAAGGTATCTATGAAAAATGTGCGATACACACCATAATCAGTTGTGATCCTTTTAAGAATGAGAATTAAACAAGCATATCAGCTTTTTTTCAGTTTGTTCAACAATGTCCTAACTAGCATAGTAAAGCAGAAATGAACAAAAAGATTGAATGCATGCCTAAGGCATAAGGATTGGAATGGAAACATTACATGTTCATAAATTACAAATAACAGGTAATAAAAAAAAAGTTCAAAACAATCTACACCTGAATTATTAGCTAGAGTAAGAAAATTCAGGCGGACACAGTGGCTCATGCCTGTAATCCTAGCACTCTGGGAGGCTGAGGTGGGAGCATCTCTTGAAGTCAGGAGTTCAAGACTAGCCTGAGCAATAGTGAGATCCCCTCTCTACTAAAAATGGAAAAACTAGCACATACCTGTAGTCCCAGCTACTTGGGAGGGTGAAGCAGGCGGATCACTTGAACCCAGGAGTATGGGTTGCTGTGAGCTGGGCTAAGGCCATGGCACCCTAGCTCAGGTGACAGAGAAAGACTCTGTCTCAAAAAAAAAAAAAAAAAAAGAAAGAAAAATAAAGAAATTTCAGTAAAGTTGGTATGTGAAATCTATTGATCTGCCTATTGGAAAAATCAATTAAATTTCTAAGTTCCAGAAACAAAATGTTAGAAAATTTACTCTTTTTAAAAAGATACCATTACAACATGGATGAGCCACACAAACATCATGTTGAATAAAAAAAAACATGAAGAAAGAATGTACATAGTAGGACCATTCATAAAAAGTTCAAAAAGGGGCAAAACTGTTTTGGATGCTGTATCTAGGTGTTAAAATGAAAAGAAAAATAAAGATTTGATTGTTACAAAAGTTAGGATGGTGGTTATTTCCTTCCTTTCCTTTCCTTTTCTTTCTTTGTTTCATTTTATTTTATCTTATTTTTATTTTTTTATTTTTTTTTTAGATAGCGTCTCACTTTGTCACCCTTGGCAGAGTGCCCTGGTGTCATAACTCACAGCAACCTCAATCTCTTGAGCTCAAGTAATCCTCTTTCCTCAGTGTTTTTCTGTTTCAGTAGAGACGAGGTCTCACTCTTGCTCAGGCTGGTCTCAAACTTATAAGCTCAAGCGATCCACCTACCTCAGCTTCCTAGAGTGCTAGGATCACAGGGGTGAACCACTGCGCCTGGCTGCTGGTGGTTATTTCTGGGGGAAGCTGAGAAGTTACAACTGGGAACATTTGCTGTAGAGCCGAGAATATTCTATTTCTTGATTTAAGTAGTATTAACAAGAGTGTTCAATTTATAAATATTTGTTAAAGTAGGCTTATATGTGTTATGATTTTTTTCTATATATACAATTATATACAATATAATTCCTGTTAAAATAGTAGAGAATATATTATTTATAATTATAACAAAAATATGTTTCTTTTTTTTTTGAGACAGAGTCTCACTATGTCGCCCTGGGTAGTGTGCTGTGGTGTCACAGCTCACAGCAACCTCAAACTCTCGGGCTTAAGTCATTCTCTTGCCTCTCGGAGTAGCTGGGACTACAGGCTCCCACCACAACACCCGGCTATTTTTTGTTACAGTTGTCATTGTTGCTTTAGCTGGCCCAGGCCAGTTTCGAAACTGCCAGCCTTGGTGTATGTGGCCGGCGTTGTAACCACTGTTCTATAGGCGCTGAGCCAAAAAATATGTTTCCTATATTGTCATCTAACAAATGAATTATATTAACTGCATGGAGAAAATTATAAAAGACATTAAAGAAAATTCTTTGAAAGTTCTGCCCATATAAAAAGTTCTATTTTATACGTCTATAAAATAGCTGAAAATTATGAAGACCTTATTAAATTACTCTATACATCCAGTATAAACCTAGTCAGAATTCTAACAAGGATTTTTGTGGAATTGACAAACTCATTTTAAAATTCACAAGTAGGCTCAGCGCCTGTGGCTCAAGTAGTTAAGGCGCCAGCCACGTACACCTGAGCTGGTGGGTTCGAATCCAGCCCGGGCCTGCCAAACAACAATAACAACAATAACAATAACAATAATGGCTCCAACCAAAAAAAAAAAAAAAAAAAAAATGGCCGGGCATTGTGGCGCCTGTAGTCCCAGCGACTTGGGAGGCGGAGGCGGGAGACTCGCTCGAGGCCAGGAATTGGAGGTTCCTGTGAGCTGTGATGCCACGGCACGCTATCCAGGGTGACAGCTTGAGTCTCTGTCTCAAAAAAATAAAAAATAAATAAGTAAATAAACTAAAATTCACAAGTAATTGTAAATGACCAAAACTTGTCAAGACACTCCTGGAACACTTAAAGCTATAGTAATTAGAGTGATGTGGTCTTGATACAGGAACAAATAGATCAAGGGAACAAAATCTAGAGCTCAGCAACAAACTTATGAGTATCCAGAAGTTAACTGATTCTAGAGCTGGCAGAGTAGCCCTGAGAAAAGAAAGGGACTATCCCCAAAATGATGCTGGTACAACTGGAATACACATGGATTAAAATAAAATTAGATGTCTACCTCAGAGCAGTTTCAAAAATCAGTTATAAGTTGATTAAATAAACTTCAAAAGACCTTAATATTTGAAAGCTAAAATCATAAAATAAAATAATTCGAAATGAATCATAAACTTAAATATGAAAGCTGAAGCAATCTAAGTTCTACTACAACTTTGGAGTAGGCAAAGATTTCTTAAACACAAAACCTTTTGTGCAATGTTAAAAATTACCATAAAAATCATATAAATAAATAGGACTTCACTAAAATTAAGAATTCTGTTTCTCAAACAACAACATGAAGAGAAAAAAAGCAAGTCACAAATCTGAAGAAGATAGTTTCAATGCATACGTCTAATAATAGACTCGAATATATCACATGGAGCAAAATATAAATCAAAATTAGGAAAACTGTAATCCCAAATGAAGTGAGCAAAGAACAGGAATATTTTACAATAGAAATTTATGAATGGCCTGTGAAAAGTTGTTCAATATATTAATCATTAGAAAAACGCAAATCAAAGAGAAAATGAGTATATTTGGTTAAAACATATAAAGTCACCTATGGAAGGGGCCAATGTAATACAGCTTGTCTGAAGTTCAAGGACTGGCCAGACTGAATATTGATGAAGATATTACGCGACTGGACTCTTCGGCGCTGCAGGTGTGAAGTCTGTATTGGCACAACAACCTTGGCAAACTGGCTATGTCTCCTAAAGCCAAACATGAAATTCTGCTTCTGAGTATAGACTCAAAAAAAATGAGGGCTACTGCCCAACAAAGAACAAGTAGAGGAATGTTTACAATAGGAATGTGTAATCGCTTCTTGGCCTTTTGACTAAGATCAAATGTGGAACGTATAATAGTCTAACCAACTGTAGAAGGGAAAATCAAATAATGTTCATACAATAGAATATTACACAAAAATGAAGAGAAACAGAACATTTTTCACGTACATCTCTCAGATACAATGTTGGATGAAAGAAACTCAGTACAAAATAGCATATGGTAATTGCAAAATGATATAAACAGTATACTAACATTTATCTACAGGAAAGTGTGACAAAATGATAATATTTGTACTCATACCTATGTTTGTATGTATTGTGAGAGGAAAAAAGATAAAAAATGAAAGTGTTGAGTTCTACTCAAAGGAAGGAAAAGTATAAATGTGTTGAGTTCTACTCAATGGAAGAAAAAGTATCCAATGTACTGAGTCTTACTATAAAACAGATTTATAGCTTTCTTATGAAAGTTATAACCCAATTATCGCTCAAGAAGAAGGGGAAAGAGAAGAGGGACGGTAGGAGAGGAGGGGAGGATGGTTGGAGGAAGGGTAATTGGTGGGACCACACCTACGGTGCATCTTACAAGGGTACATGTGAAATTTACTAGGTGTAGAATATAAATGTCTAAACACAATAACTAAGAAAATGCCATGAAGGCTATGTTAACCAGTTTGATGAAAACATTTCAAATTGTTCAAAACAAGCACATTGTGCCCATGATTGCATTAATGTACACAGCTATGATTTAATTTAAAAAAAAAAAATTGTTACAGTGGTTAAAAAAAATAGCATATAGTATATATTCCTGTTTATTAAGAGCTCAAAAAAAGCAAAATTAATCCATAGAAGAGGGTAAAATGTTGGGGAGGTGGGAGGTTTAGGGGAATCAATGGGAGAGAAGGCCTGAGAGATTCCACTGTGGTCTCGGAAGTGTTTTTGTACTCTGATCTAGGTGATGGCCCTGTGGCTAAGTGTGCATATGATAATTCTGTATACTTATTCACTTTGCTGATTGTGGGTAAGACCTCCATGATAAAAAGACAAAGGACATGAAAATACAATTCTAACCAAGGAAACATATTTCTAAAACATACCTGACAAAGAGTTTATATCAAAATATATAAAAATTTTCTACATATGCTAAGAAAAATATAAACAACTCAATAGAAAAATGGGCAAAGTGCTTAAAAAGGAAAGCAATAAAAGGAAAGAAGGAAGGGACTGCCTCCCCCACCAAAATAATATCAGCTAAAAAGATGTTCAATTGTGGGCGGTGCCTGTGGCTCAAGGAGTAGGGTGTTGGCCCCATATACAGGAGGTGGTGGGTTTTTGGTGGGCCCGGCCAAAAACTGCAAAAAAAAAAAGTTCTTCAATTGTGGTGTTTATCATAGAAATGTTAATTAAAATCACAAGATACTATTTCATAACCATCAGCAAAGCAAAAATTCTGAAGTTTATCCATATCAAATGCTGGCACAAACGTGGACTATTCAGAACTTAAACACTACTGGTGGTAATTTATATAGTGCATATACACTGTTATGACCACTTTGGAAAATATTTGAAATATTTGATTTTAAAAAAGGATGTGCATTATCCATGAACACCAATTCCATTTCCAGAATGTAATGTAGAGAATTTTTCTACATGTACATCAACAGATACAAGTTCATGGCCACAATGTTTATGCTGCAAAATTTGGAAGTAACATTCAGTCATATGAGAATGGATAGATTGTAGTGTACATATGCACCTTCATAATGGAATGCTATACAGACATGAAAATAAATAAGCTATGGCCACAAATATCAACATAGATCAACCTCACAAATACAGTATTACCCAAAGAAGAAAGTTACAGAATAATACCTACATTGTCATTCCTGTCTTCATCAAGTTGAAAAAACATACAAAACTGAACAGGTACATTGATTAAGTAATGTTCCATCTTTTAAGCAGAATAGAGTGCACAAAAGTATTTGTAATTGTTATCTTTTCCAAATTTTTGCATGGAACTTGTATTTGTACTTTAAAATTGGTAATATTTGGGGTTTTGAGAAGAAATATATGACTTGTTTAGCCTCCTACAGTTATATTAAGTCAAAGGATTTTGATGTTGTTATTTGAGGTCTTTCCACTTAGTTGTAACACTCTAGTTATCTGTGCATTCCCCAATTATGAGCCTGAGGAGTATTACTATCTGGAACATTGACTAACAGACACTCTTTCCCTTTTGTAATACACGTACAGTATCTTAAAAAACATGCTTTTCTTCAAAGGATACAAACAAAATGTTCAAGGTCAATAAAACAATTTGCTTTACAAGATTAACCAATAAAGGTCTGGAGGACGGGGAGAGAATAAGAGAAAGATAGATAAGGCTTGATTTCCAAGGACCTTCTGATATGGGTATGAAATGTCTGTTGGAACATTAGTATCTTTACAAAGTAAGTCCTCCAGAAATCACTCCATTCTGTTGGTGTTGCATAAGCTAAAGACAGATTTAAAGGGAGGGAGAAATGAACCTGACTAGCTGAAGCTTCACTGTCTTTTCAGATTGTGATTCTCTTTAGACATTACTCATTTGGAAGACAAACTCTAAGCAAATAAAATTGAGTGTCAGAAAAATGTACTTTTCTACCAGTAGCTTTAGCAACATTATTAGAACATGAATAGTGACAGATTCACTTCAGCTGAAAACTGCTTTAATAGAACTTCTGGAATAATGAAAGAGCTCTCGTTTAAGCATGATATTAACCATTGGCCTAAGAAAACATGCCACATGAAATTATTCAAAATTCTCATGTGGACATTCTGGCTGGTACATATGTTGTAATTTTTGGTTTAAAAATATTGTTTGGGCTCCGCGCCCCTAGCACAGTGGTTACGGCGCCAGCCACATACACTGAGGCTGGTGGGTTTGAATCCCACCTGGGCCTGCTGAACAACAATGACAACTGCAACAAAAACTAGCTGGGTGTTGTGGCGGGTGCCTGTAGTCCTAGCTACCTGGGAGGCTGAGGCAAGAGAATGGCTTAAGTCCAAGAGTTTGAGGTTCCTGTGAGCTGTGATGCCACAGCACTCTACCGAGGGTGACATAGTGAGACTCTGTCTCAAAATAAATAAATAAATAAAATAAAAATAAAAGTATTGTTTGGTGTAAGAACCTTGTAGAAACTTAATTTTTGCAGCTTTAGTTACCTTTGTCATTTCTTTAAATGTTATTATTTGTCTCTGAAGACTTAAACTAAAGCACCCCAATAACCCTTACTACGATATGCAAGTTTTGTAATTTATTCCCTTTTTCTCTCCCCTTATCTCCAGACTCAAAGCTCAATAAAAATTATGAAATACATTAGATATTTAGATAAATTTCGCTTGTGGGTTCTACTTGAACTTCATTTCTTTTTTCTTTTCTTTCTTTTTTTTTTGCAGTTTTTGGCCAGGGCTGGGTTTGAACCCACCACCTCCCGCATATGGGGCCGGTGCCCTACTCCTTTGTGCCACAGGTGCCACCCCCTGAACTTCATTTCTTATACCTTGAGCTTTTGTTAAATATTTACTTGCTATGCTATTTCAGGAAATCAAGAGAGTGAAAAATGTTAACTATCATACCTTATCTATAATACCTCATAAACCTTAAACTGCAATTCATGTTCCTATCTATTTTTTCCTTTTGTTTCTTTTCATTTCTAGGGCAATGGGGAGAGAAAACAGGGTGTTGGTTTATAAATATTTGTGAAAGCAAAGGTAATTCATTGACTGCCTAAGACTTCCCGGTTCACAGTTCAGACAGGCTTCCTTCTAGACGCGTTGTGCTGGGGAAAGGTGTGTGCTCCGCCAAGAAGTTACCACCCGAGGATTTAATGAGACTGACTTTGATGCAGCACATTTTCTGTTCACTTTTATTCCGTTTACAATGTGAAGAGGGGCCTCTTGGTTAAAACACTGTTATTTTTCTAATTGTTCCTGTTTGCCACATTTGGCCACTATTCCGACCTTTAGAATTGAGAATCTTTTGTAAAAAGAAACTGAATTCAGAAAAATCAGCAGTGTTCTTATTCTCTTGACAATGAGGGGGAGGGGGAATTACTGGTGAAGTCCCTAATCCAGGTGGACTGCACAGTTCCTGAAAAGCAACGCTTTCAACCTCCTTGAAAACATCACCTGAGTGTGCACTGCATTTATGCTCTATTACAGAATCCTTAATTTCAGGGCTCATCCTAAAAATCAATGGGAAATTTCAGCTGTGAGGCCCTGTTAAATTAAGTAAAATATTAAAAAAAAAAAATCAATCTAAGAGGAAAATCAAAGTCATAAAGTAAAGCTACGTTATTAGGTATATTTTCTGGAATGCTAATATGTATGTTCTAGAGTAAGTTAAATGTCTCCTTCTTGAAAATTGCATTTTCTTGTGAGACAGTGTCTCACTCTGTTGCCTGGGCTAGAGTTCTGTAGCCTCGGTCTAGCTCACAGAAACCTCAAACTCCTGGGTTAGAGAGATCCTCTTGCCTCAGCCTTCCAAGTAGCTGGGACTACAGGTGCCTGCCTAACACCGGGCTAACTTTTCTGTTTTTCCTAGAGATCAGGTCTCTCTTTGCTCAGGCTGATCTCCAACTCCTGAGCTCAAGGGATCCTCCAATCTTGGCCTCCCAGAGTGCTAGGATTATAGGAGTCAGCCACCACACCTAGCCAAAAAATTGCAAAAAGTAAAAATAGTGCACTGCTAAATTGTAGTATTTTAAACCAGACACCATCGGGGTAAGAAAGCTGGGATGGAAAGAGTAGGTATGGAGAAAGAAAAGAATAAAAGCCAGATGGCCTTTTTAACTCACTTTTGGTGCTTGTGACATTTAGTTCATACCATAGTTTTAAGTAAACAAAATGGTTGATTTTAAAAAATATTAGGTGTGATATAATCCAGTTTTTCTCTTAAAATGACTCTACATATAGTACACACAAAAAATCTGAAAATATACACCCACCAAATATTTCTGGTGATGGGATTCTGTATATTTTATATTTTTAACTTCTGGAAGTATATATATGCACATAAATTATATGTAAACGGTTGTACAATACATACAGCAGATATACTATATATTTTATGAATGCACATTTTGTGTGTGGACATATACATAGTTCTACTAATAAGGAAAAAATATTTTTAATTTAAAAATAAGTTATATTGGATCACACCTACGGTGCATCTTAGCAGGGTACTGGTGAAACTTATTAAATGTAGAGTATCAATGTCTTTATATAGTGATCAAGAAAATGCCATGAAGGCTATCTGTAACAGTACAATCAAAACATTTCTGAATGTATATGAATTGTGCCCTATGATTGCACCAATGTACAGAATTATG